>BRDA01037385.1:12407-29441 GCA_036984385.1 Crenuchus spilurus | reverse complement strand
TAAAATATTGACATTTGCCATCTCCACATCATTGCATTCAATTTTTATTCACAATTTGTATAGCGTCCCAACTTTTTTGGAATCTGGTTTGTACTACAGAAGACTGAGTTTCTGGAGCAACAGTTTTTGTAGATTTTACCATAGTCTTCAAAGGTCTAGTAATAAGAGCGTTTCTTCTGAAATAAAAGTGTATGTCGTCATAGAAAATAGAAATTAATGAGTGACCCCAAATATTTGAGTGCTAGTGACAGTGGTTTGGTGTTTAGCACATTCGCCTCTCAGTGCTAAGATCTTAGGTTCAAGTCCCCATCTGGGTGGAGTTTCTATGTTCTCCCCCTATCTGTGTAGGTTTCCTTCAGGAACTCTAGTTTCAACTCACAATCCAAAAACTCAATGACCCTGTTGTGTATGTCTCTGTGTGTGTATGAATGTATTTGCCCAGATATGGTTGGCACTCTGTCCTGGGTGATCCCCCTAGTGCTTGATGAAGTCCTGCAGGTGAACGGTCACTTCTGGTTGAGACGCTGTGTGTGATTGGCTGATGCTCCTCACTGGTGTGTGTGGTTGAGGTCTATGTGTGTACATTGATTGTGTTGATTGTAAAAGCGTCCTTGGGTTTGAGAAAGGCTCTGTGTAAGTGTAACATACATTCAGTCACTGCTGCCACAGATGTATAGTGTGAAACTTCCATGTCTCTAATAAAACATAAAAACTGTCACATTATAGAGCAAAGTGTCAGAGTGCGGCAGTGTCTTTGAGGTGAGGGTTGTCACATGAGTGACAACAAATGCTGAGATCAGAGGTCAGACATTATAAGGAGATTAAGAGTGCTGGGTCAGGCTGTAGACATGTGACCTTGCACAGGCAGGGAACGTGTGGTGTTGAAGTTCAAACGTTTTAATTTAGTCAAAACTAAATCATAATACACATTCATATCAGAATATCATGACCACCTCCATGTATCTACACTCATTTACAATTGTATCACCATACAGGTTCACTTTGTCAGGGCCAGCGCTCCACCCACGCAGATCACGCACTGTTCGCAGTGCCCCAAACAGCAATGGGGGCACCATGTAAGTCCATCTGTTTCTCTGTATACGTTGTTAGCTACATCAGTGTCACTGCAGTGCTGAGAATGATCCACTACCTAAATAATACTTGCTCTTTGGGGGTCCTGATCATTGAAGAACAGGGTGAAAGGAGGCTAGTGTATAGAGAAACAGTCTGTAATTGTAGAACTACAAAGTGCGCCTGTATAGTGATAACATGGACACTGAGTGTAGATACAAGGAGGTAGTTGTAATATTGTTCTGTTCAACTTTCCTTCATAGAGCAAAACTAGACTACTCCCACCTGTAGCATCACTGGGCTTTGAACCAGTGTAGCCCTCTCTGCTCGTTCACCCTGTGATTCAAAGACTGTGGGTTCAAACCCACATAAGTGGAGCCCAAGAGGAGGAAATGATGTCACTGTAGGATGAAAAGAGTCCAAGCTTTAGGGAAGCATGAGTTGGTGAACCTCAAGTTGATTGAACTCAAAACAGTAGTGCAATGAATTTGGCTTAAAATGTTAAGTTGGGCTGACTTTTTATTTGCAGTGTATAGAATCTTCACATCATGTCCATTATCTTGAAAATTGTTCTATCACAACCCTCATTCACAAACAGTTCTCTAAAGAGCCATCTGTTGAAAGGTTCTTAAGGAAACCAAAAAGTGTTTTTCAAAGGCATTCCATGAAGAGTGCTGTCATCGAGTCTTTTCACATCAAAACAGTAAGATTCCGACGTTTTTGAGGCACTCATGTCAGCTAAAATCAAGTGTAAGGGTGTCTGATTCACAGCAGCAGGGGGATTTGGCTTGTCTTATGAATTCCTCTTGAACCACCATCATCACATGGTCCTCCTTAAGAGGTTTTCGAGTCTGTGACTTAAATGTTTCTTGTGGTTCTGATGTAATGTTGGAGTTATTCCATCCTTTACTTCTCTGGGATAGACTCTCCAGACGCTTTAACATTGTTCCTACACGCCCCCAATGTTAATAATACCTTAATTGAAAGGGCTTGATTCTTCAGTATATCAGATTACTAACTCCGACTCAATGTACACAAAGCATGTTTTGTATGGTGATAATGCCCTTCAGAGCCATTAAAGCTTATCTGGGGGGTTGCTGTTGCGGGTGTTGAATAGGTCTGGATATGTGGCATTGGGCGAGGAGGAGGGGAGTGGGAGCAATGGTGTCAAAAGAACCCTGCCCCCCTTTCCCTCTTCCCAGATAGTTCAGCGACCACTTGTGTGCAAGACCAAGACTTTGGGAACATGAACAGCGATCGACAGACCCATCTGGAATACACCGTGTCTGCAGCAGTCAATGGATTAGGTTCTGGACTGGAGGTATGTGGGTTTGCCCAGGGCTTACATCCAAAATTTTGGCCCCCTGCTAGTACTATGAATGATTCCACCCTAAAGCTGTGAGGCAGGCATGCCAAATTTGGAGACGGCACGTGGGATGCATTATTTGCGTTGGCCAAACCATGCTGATAAATTCCACACCATCAACATATACCGCTCCTCTTATCCCAACTGGGATTCAACACATTTGTATACCTTATGGGTGAAAATGCTCTTGGACGTGTGCCACTGCATTGTGTCTGATTGGCAGGGATTCCCATTTTGTCAGTGAGCTCATGCAAAACCTGGTTCAACTCATAAAAAGCTTGTAAATGCAGTCATATCAGAATATTACAACCATACAGGCCCAGATGTAACAGTGTTTGCTCATCGGTGATCCCTGGCACTTTTCTCATTGCTTTGTTCATTATATAGGATAACTACTGGCGTATTGATTGCTATTGCTGTTCTCTTCTGCCATCAGTGACATGTGGGGCACCACTGTTATGCCACTTGGAGGTATGAGAAGTTAATTTTTGTTATACCTTCACTACAAGCATCCAACAAAGCTATTGGTTTCTGAGATGCTACCACTCTTCATCCGTTATCCTATTATCATGCCCATGACGATGGTTTTACACTCTGCTACAACTGACTGGTGTGCTCACTTATTTATATATGCAGCCAACCCTGTCATGTGACATCTGTGACATCATAGGCTGAATTCATTCCAAACCATCTTCATATTCTGATATGACTGTGTAGATGGACAGTTTATTTAGTGTAATTAATGAATAAATGATATTGATCAATTCAAATGTGGACCCATATACAGGATGGCTTTAGAAGTTTGCTGAGAAAACACAAAACCACGTGGTCTGGAGGACCCAAAGGACTGGAGATAACATACTGTAGGAAGACGGTGGTCCAACATAGTTTGTTTTAAATGCTCTGAAGACTGGAGAGGGTTTGATCTCAAGATTTGGAAAGAAGGCTACCACCAAAGGAGACTGAAGTCAACAATTCAAAGACTGGTCTTTTGTAGAAGTCCTCTCAGAAAGCAGGTCATTGGACTGACCTTGGAGCAGAGCATGTGGTGAAGAGAGTGCTATGAGCGGGGGGTTGTGAGGATGTTGGGGCTGCAGTGTGCTGACTGGGTCTGGGCTGGATCCCCTGATGGGGTCTTTTCAGGCCTGTGGGAGTGGGATTTGGGTGTGAAATGGCAGTGTTGTCCCAATGAGGAGAGCTCCCTGCTGGTTCTTGTCTGTGGAGTTCTATAAGGGGGCATCTTCTTTGTGCAATGGGTATTGTGCTAGAGATGGTTCAATAAGAGCTTAGTAGATGAGATCACGAACACTGCAATGCCTCACTACATTCCTTATTTCTCATTTCAACTACAGTCAAAAACATTTGCTAGGAACTTATGGAGGTTCTTCATTGAACAAGGCCACTGGTTCTTTGGTCTGTCTCTAGGGGAACCCTTAAAATACCTCCAGGAACTTGAAGAACATTTTTTCAAAGAATCAAAGTCAGCGTTCTGTTAGAAACCTTATAAAGATGAAGGTTCTCCAAGTGCCTTAAGGTTTTTGAAAGAAGCTTTTTGCAAAGAGGTACAATGGGGTGTGATGGTCCAAAGAACACTTTAAAGATCTCGTGGGAGTTAAAGATCTTTGTTTTTAGAGCATATAGTCGTAGAACTTATTAAAACTTCACATTTTAGAAGAACCATGTTTGTCTGGAGGTAAGATTGTCTCTATAGCAGAACACACCACAGTGCTAGACACAAGAATTTGATCTCATGCATGCACATCAGCCCCAGCATCCACAGCACCCGGGGAGCATTTGAGGGTTAGGTGCCTCAGCTATGTGTTCTTCAGGGGATCAAATGAGTGACCTTGCAGTCCCAGGCCTACTTCTCTAAACTTCAACCTTTGATTTAGGTTATGGCTGCTCTCTAAATACAGTCAGTGTAGCTAATTCATTACCAATTCAATACAATCAGATATGATGTGACATTACAATGTGTGGTTTAAACGTCCCACAGGGTTCAATCAAGATGCAAATGCTCGATCAAATTTTGACTTCAATCAAGTTTTCATTTACAGCATTGAATTCACTGACACTGTCTCCAGGCTTGTAATTGGAGAAAGTCTCAACGAAGATCACAAACGTTCTGTCTCCCTATGAGAGCAGATGGGCCACACTGGTGGAGGAATTTCACACCAAATATGAATTTAGCACCTGGTTGTTTTTCTTTCCCCCTGGAAGGCGGCGGTGGCTGCTCAGAGTGTTCTCTCACATCCCTCAGGCTCAGATGGTGTGGTGGCAACAGGCTGGGTACTCGGGAGCCAAAGTGAGCCAAAGACATATACAAAGAATGGAACACAGCACCGGTTCTCAGGCTGCCCTCTCTGAACCTGAAGAACACTTGGAGCTCTCGTGTTGATTGAAGAGCATCAGTAATGCAAGAGCATTTGTGGCAGATTGAGGCTGGAGAAAGTCTGCTCAGTTTGTGTTGCTGCAGCTGAGAGTGAGTCACAGTAGGTTCTTTCTTTTTTCAGGGTTTTGTTCTGTTACATTCTTTTTACGTTTTTTGACCTCTAGCGTGGTCAGAAGGCTGAGTAGCTGAGCTGAGCTGATTACACACACTTCTTGACATCAGGAGGAAAGATGCCGTTTACTGATTGATATGTCACGCCCAGGAGGCTTGTGGGAGGAAGTGCTCTTTGAAGTGGGGGCGGTTTGTTTGGTGTCTTGTTTCGCTGGGCAGTGCATTAAAGACGCACTGTTTGTGGATGTGTGGATGAGGACACCAAGCTGTGGTTATAGGAGAGGGTGTGGAGGTAAATATTGGGCATGGGTGGATTACTGTAGGCAAAAGATGTGGCTCTGATGAGACTGTAATGACATACTAGTATGACCATTCTAACAGGATTTATACTCTGGTGTGAACTTTGATGGCTTGGAGAGATACAGGGGTGAGTAGCAGCACTATATATATATGATATGATGTACCATATTTGTGTTACACTGCATATTTGTCTGTTGTTGTTGTTGACCCTCATATAGTAATTTTTATACCATACAGCTTTGAGAACACCTGAGCTAGGTAATTAAATTCAGTGGAAAACCATTTACTTTGTGTTGGAAGCTTGACTAGATGACAAATGTAGACTGTGTATGTATCTGCGAAGTCTTGGAGGACTTGATTGAGAACGCTGCATTCAGATTTTATGGACTATTTCTTCCACATCTTACAGAACTGTTAACATTAACATGACGTTTTCGATTTTATTGCTAATGTTAAAAAATAGTTAACCATTAACTAAAGCTAAACATGTAAGGTCTATAACAGAAAAGACAAGTTTTTCCCATGAACAAGTATTCTGGCCCCTTCATTAAGATCTTAATGCAGTTTAGGAGAAGTTTTGGTGATGTATTTTGCACGTTGACTGGACTATTTAGGTGACTATTGAGTGTTTGTTGTGGCTCCAGTTGTAACCTGCTCATTTGTTGTTGTTGTTTTTTTGTCTTTTCTGAAATTAAGTGTATTAAATAGAGTTTTTCCTACTTTTGCTGAAGTTACTGTTTCTACTATCCAGGGAAGACTTTCTACTAGATTTTGCAGCATTGCTGTGAGGATTTGATTGCAGTCAGCCATAATAGCATTAGTTGAGGTCAGGATGTTGGATGATCTCATCCATAACTTACCCCAAAAGTACTGGACAGAGCATCCTTCTTCCCGAGATCACAGTTCCACTCCTCCACAGCTCAATGCTGGGGCATTTTATACCTGTCTAGCCCACACCTGGCAATAGACATGGTGCTAGTAGGTTCATGTTTATCTGCTCCAGAGAGTCTTGTTCTGTTATCAGTACAGGGACTAAACAAGCTGTGTGTGTGTGCGTTTGTACATCTGTGTCAATCTAAAATAGATATCTGCTGTATATCTAAAATCTTGCCAATGTTGACATGTTTAATGTAAGATTCCATTACGTGTTAGCTACATTAACCAGACAGAAAGGTGCCCACAATCACTGGGTTACATAATTTCTTGAAAAGCTGTAAAGATGTTTGTGATGATGTTGTAGACTTGGCGCTAGCTTCTGGTGGAGTTCTACACAGTAGTATTCTGTAAAACTAGGTGAGCATGTAGTAGAAGTTGTTAGTAGATAGTAGCAGCCAGCCTAAGACTTAGGACTGTTTTTAATTCACAGCTAACACCGGGACAGCTCAAGCCAGTGCTAGGCCTGGACCACCTTCAGCAAAAGTAGGGCGTAACTTTGGGTCCAATATTGGGGGGGTTGAGCTGTCTGCCTATTTATTTATTTATTAAGTCATTTATGTATTTATTTAACTTTCTTTGTATTTACTCTGCACATTAAACAATTAAGACATTTTGGACATTTCTTCCAACAGTAACAAATATTTTATATTTTTAGAATCTATATGACACACCTAAATTTCTTCATTTTCCAAGTGTATGTATTTACCTTAAACCGTATGTATTTCATTAAACATTAAACTCTTTACTACTAAACACGTTTTGTATGTATTTTATGTATTCGGTATGTAATTTTTAAAAGTATCCCACAAAACCCCATCCCAGCCACGCTTGAATTTTCACCCGCGACTGGATTTTCAAACAAGCCCAATTTGCCGTGAAAACCGTGAACCTGGCAACCCTGGCGCTGCTGCTTAGCGGCAACGGGTTGGGTGATACCAAGTTTTTTGTGGGGAAAGGGTAAATTACATTACCAAATGATTAAACATGCTAGTATTTTACCCAAAATTGATTATGAATAAAGAAAATTAACAAGTTATTCATGAAAGATGTTTTTGTAAATTGAAATTATGTGACTTTATTGGGGGGGTTATAGTGATTGGTTCAGATTATTGGGGGGGTCATAACCCCCCTATCCCCCCCCGCAAATTACGCGCATGACCACCCTGTTTTATATCTTGAGTGTTTGATTACATTTGAGGGACAAATTATGTAAATAAGTATAATATTCCTTATAGTGACACAGTATTAGCAAATCGAGTGTTTTTGTTGTTTCTGTCAGCTACACATGTGCCCAACTCCAAAGCATGGTTAGCATATTGTAGTGTATATTGCTAAATCTCATTATAGAGACAGAAAACCAGTCTGTATTTGATATTCTTGCGTTGTGCATAACTGTCTACCAAGCCTTGGCAAGCCTTCTGGAAGTGCTAAGAATCTTGACTCATTAAAAGTTTTTTTTTTGTGAACAATGGCTACTAATTAGACAGCAGGGTTTGGTGAGGAGGCTCTTGACATGGTCTGCACTAATCAGGCCTGAGGGAATAAGCTTATGATGGAGAGAGTGGAGGGAAAGCAAGTCCATGGAGAGGATGACCTGGCTGTGGCCTGCGGGTGAGCCGTGGGGAGCCCAAAGCCCCTGAGGAATGTGCCCCTATCAGGCGATCACTCACACACATCACAAACGCTGAGGCCTCCTGCAAAGCAGCAAGCAAAGACCAAATGGACCGCAGCACTCATATTAACCACCATCTCACATTCAGTCTGTCAATTAAACAGTCTCAGTGAGATGGACTGTGAGCTTGACATGGTTTTAACAGGTGTTTTAGATGTGCATTCTGAATAATTAAGATCTGGAGGTATTTCACAAATCAGGGGTTTTCCCAGGGTTTGTTTTTGCAATATGTAGATGCTGTATGTGGGTCCAAACATCAGTCTTATAACTGCATTATGTGCATCGTCAAGTGAAGTTTAATTTTTGTATTCACTTTTTACTGATGTTGTCACAAAGCAACTTCACAGAGTTGCAGTAATAATATAAAAACATAAAATATTTATATATACTGATGGACAGTCATTGTACCATTGTAACATTGTACAGTGGTAACCCTACTTACGAGCATCCCTACTAACGAGTATTCCAGGTAACGAGTCGAGATCTCGGAATATTTTTGTTCCAGGTAACGAATAAAATTCCAAGTAACGAGTAGCCTAAATTAGTTCAAGTATTCCAACCGCTAGGTGCGCGGCGGTCGTAGCATCCCCTAGATGCTAGCGTAGAAGAAGAGGTCAGTCATTACCTTTGACCGCTGTCCAGTGAAAGTGAAAGTGCTAGTGAAAGTGACACAAAGAAAGCAAAAGGTAGTGAATAAGAAAGTTAGATACATTTTACTTTTACTTTTCATATGATAAGTGTAACCATGCCATACACGTAAGCCCGTCCTCCTGTCGTCCTTAGCCGCCAGCCTACACGAGCACCGTCTGTCTCCCTCTCCTTAGCAGCCAGCCTACACAAGCACCTTCGGTCTCCCTCTCCTTAGCTGCCAGCCTACACGAGCACTGTCGTCGTCTCAGTCATTTTTAAAAAAACCCATATAAACACATTATTTAGCATATTAAAGTATACTGTATATTGGCCGGCTGACATGGATTAATCAGTTTTACATGTATTCTTATGGGAAAAATGCATCCAGCTAATGAGCAAACCAGCTAACAAGCTCGGCTCCTGCACGGATTGAACTCGTAAGTAGGGTTACCACTGTATGTTGGTTAATACTTGTAGTAATAATAGTGGTAGCATCAGCTAAACGTCAGTGTGGTCAGTTATGAGGACAGGTCGTAGTAGTTGATTGATGAACAGCTGGTCTAAAGCCTGGTTCACACTACAGGATAATCAGGCAGGTTTTGAGGCTAATTTGCTCTTCCAATTTCAGGGTGATCATAACCACTTATCTTCCCAGATGGTCCTGTAGTGTGGGGGGACAGTAATCCAGTCTTTACCCCTCAGATCTTCTCCCAGTGCAGTCAGGGTTGCACCCGATTGTGAATCGTAAAAAGAAAACATGTTCATCAGTATCTTGTAGAGTGGGGTTGATGCTAATTTTCTGGTCTAAAACTTGACATTGACATCATGCTAGAAAGACCATCAACCAATGAGAGCTGAGCTGAACTGATTGTGACAGTGTATACAGGAAAAGTTGAAAGCATGGCGGCTAAATAACAAGTCAAGTGAACAACATGAGTGTCTTTATAATGTGTGCTGTTATGATTTCATCCACATATTTTGTTTTTATTACTTCTTTCTAAGCAGAAAGCTCTGCATTAGCATTGCAGTGGTTTCAATGTCATCCGCCATGTTTGTATATATCAAGTGACAGTCCTGTGAGGTTGTGAGGCTCGGAGCTGTTGGTCGGGTGTGTTACTCATAAAGTGTGTGGTGTTTGAGTTCAATTCAGTTTGGGGGCCTTTATCATTAACAGCGATCAAGGACAGAAAAGTTTGTGAAAAACATGTAAAACATATATGTGGTGTCTCACATTTTTAACATCAGTTAGGATTTTTAAATGTGAACCAGGCTTAAGGCAGGCAGTAATCTCAGCACTTTAAAAAAACAGTGTTTTTTAAACATGATTCTTAATTTCAATATTTTTAAAATAAATTAAAAGTTATTCTTGGTCCAGTATGCAGGATATTTAAAATTAATATAATATAATGAATAATTAATTATATTTAAAATTAATTAAATATAATTAATTAATACTGAAAAACAAACATTCCCCAACATAACGACATAAATCTAACAAAGTATGTTCAGTGCCTTATTTCCAGATAGCTGGACATACCGTAACATTTTCACTCTAAATTGAAGAACTTAAGTTATTTCTGGGTCTTATTTCAAGAATTTGAAATAAGACCAAATTTCCAATTCCCAATTTAATCTCAGTTTACCCCCAATCTTGGGTAGTCAATCAACCCAAGCAATCAATAGGACTCTCCCACTTGCAGTCACTTGTAATGTCCCTGATTCTAGGAGGGTGAAGACTAGCACAGGCCTCCTCTGATGCAGGCTAAGTCAACCACCACCTTTTTTACAACTGCTGCTGATAAATCCTCGCTGGCAGCCAACATGCATGAAGGAAAGTGCAGGACTGGCAGATGCCTGAGCCAGCAACATTGCATTTTGTTAGTGATGGGGAGAGAGTGTCATCTGCCAATCTGCAGAGAGCATAGCCAATTTTGCTCTCTGGGCTCCGGTTCCTGAAAAAATAAGATAATCCTTTATTAGTCCCACAGTGGGGAAATTCAAAATGTCATGCAGCACGACCGGGATTTGAACTTGCAATCCTCTGATCATAGTGTCATTAAAGGAAATTATGTGCACCAAATGTCTAAATGCTGTTTCACAAATGGCAGGTTTACTGTCGCTGAGAAAGACCTTTTATGTTTTCCTTTGGGGGAACCTTGCGATGTCCCTATGTAAACCCTGCTCCCTTTGGTTTGGGTTCTTGCAGATTCAGAATGCTGAAGACACAATGGATCCTCTGGGTTATCTGAGGCTGCGTGACCCAGCACTCCCTAACCCTCTGTCTTGGGTGCCGTATCCAACACCGTCTTACTTCTGGCAAACTGAATAGAGCCTCCCCCCACACAGGTGAAAGGCGACCCCTCCCTGTGGAATTATGCCTGGATGGAGGTCCCAATGGCATTTGGTTCTGCTCAACCTGCTGACCTGTGGCCTGGAGATCTGCGTGGCAGCTGGAATTACCTATGTGCCCCCGCTGCTGCTGGAGGCTGGCGTGGAGGAAAAGTACATGACCATGGTGCTGGGTGAGGCCTCATTTACTGACTTTAATTGTTAAAGCACCTGTTTACCAATTCAAGTAAAGAAAGTAGTTAAATTAGTAACATTTGATGGATTTGTGCTCAAGTGTATTTGAAACATTTATTTCTTAACACTTAATTTCTAGTTTTTTATTTATTTACATTTTCCTGGTGACTACATTTGAATGGCTTTAAGATTGGTTACACTCGACGTTTTAGGCTTTTTGTTTTATTTTAGAAGGGTTCCAAAAACAGGAAAGAAAAGAGCCTAAAAATCTTTTCATTCCTATTCTGAGAGAAGGTGGATGTTTTGTATGTTTACTATGAGAGTCATTGGCTACAGACACTGAAACACTTTACATTTCTACTGGTAATTGTGAGACACTCCCTAACACTGCAGCCGCCGAAGCACAAACACAAAGCTAAGCGACTGTATTCTGGCTTCATCATAACAAGTGTTGTTTAGTAAAGGTGTAGTTTGTTGTCTTCTTCCATTTCACAACCAAACTGTAACTGTGCTGGTGAATTTTGTTAACTGGTGAGCAAAAACAGAATTCTGAATGTTAAAGGAATGTCCAATATTAAACTAATTTACTGCAGTAAAGCTCCACTTTGGCTCACGTCTACAGCCGGGAACAGTGTCATTATTAACCTCATTGTTCGATGTAAATTATTCTGTCTTTTCACTTATTCAGCCGAACACCAAAAGTGTTGTTTTTGCCATATTTGCCTGAATTATTTTGGTTTTGCCGAATATTTGGTGCATCCCTAGTTTAATAGTAATTGGACTCAGTCGAGATCAGAAAATAAATGTGAATTAGACCGATGGCCGAGACTGATAGTCTAAGTACACACACTGCTGAATCCAGTACTTCTAACTATACTAGCATTAGTTAGCTGGTTAACAGCTAAAAACAGCTGCAACAGACAGGGTTGCCACATTCAGCAAAACAAAGCATTTTCTTTACAATGGCATTGTTATCATTATATTGTTAATAATATTATTATATTTTATCATTTTGAAAGGGGCAAGAAAAAAATGCATCTATGCTTTTCTAAGCTATGCACCAACAACAAGTAGCCCATAGTATCAGAAAGAATGTGAAAACCGCATACCTGGCAACCCCTGCCTGCAGCGTCATCTTCCATCTAAGGCTGTGTAACCACACTTTCTTACAATATAGTATAATATGTTTTACATCTATAATAACTTTTTAAACACTTTTAGGGGACTGATTGTTGGAATAAGGCACTGCAGATGGAAAGACTGTTTAGAGGAAAAAAACAACAGAAAAAATGGCCTGTTTTGTCAATGAAAACACATAGGAAGGGGCGGAGCTTCACGTCATACTGCAGCCAGCCAGTAGGGGTGCTAGACCTGTGATTGCCTCACTTTTTAGAGGCAATGTTGTGTCTATACATTATACAGTCATTGGCTTATTACAGTTTATGTAAATAATATATTAATCATATATAATAAATTCTACGATATGGATGTTGACTGTCGTAGTTCAGCTAGTGGTGCTTAGGGACTTCCTGTTTGAGTTTTTAATACCCAACACTTAAAGAAAGGCTAGAGATCAGAAATAAGATGAAGTAATAAGAACAGGATGTAATATGTGAAGCTTGTCACACAGCTTTGGTTAACTTAGATGGACTAGAGCCAGTAGATGCAGTGTTACTGTCCAACTTGAAAGTCAGTTCTATAATAATATCTACAATATTATCACTTGCTGCTGTGCTCAGGTGGTAATCAGGTGATAACTAAAAGGTAATATGGCACAGGAAGAGGAGCTTGGAGCAGATGTGTGGAAGCTGTGTAGTCCTATAGCCCTCTTCAGGGAGCTGGATAACAGTGATAGTTAAAGCACCAGTAATAGCAAACAGCCAGATCTGATATTCTGATTACAGATACAGCTGATCTGACAATCTTCCTCTGCTCACGTCTATTACTCAACACTGGAAAATTTTAAATACTAATGAAAAAAACATCCTAATGTAAACTTTAGCATGTTGTAACCACATTTTGACAAGAAAACTGCTAAGAACTCCCCAGTATAACAAGATTTATATTATTTCTATAAGATTTTTGCTATTTATTTGACAAATTTGACAATTCATGGTGGATTGACAACTAATAATCATGTCAATCTGTAACTGATTTTTTAAATAAAACCTCTGGAATAAATTGGTGTTAGAGTCAGATGGTGGTGCAGTAATTTGCAGTAAAATTTGATGTCATCAGAATCTGGTTTATTCGCCAAGTATGTTGATGCACAGAAGGAATTTGTTTCTGGTATCTGGTGTCTCCCTAATATTATATACATTCCAGTCCCTTAGAATGGAAAATTGCATTTTTCTTGGCATAGCTGAATAAAGAGAGTTCAGTGCATGGAACGGACACATCGTGTGCCCCATAAACAAAACACGTAATTTAACAGTTTAGTTCCAAATTTCTAGACTTTACATACACCAGCTACTGCAGTTTTCAGGCAATTATTCTCTCAGCACCAGCCATGCAATTCACAACAGCCTTTCTCTTCACTCACCACCTTTCTCAGACTTCTCTTCCATACTGTGCAGTTTTTCTTTCTCCTCTCCTTCTATTTTTCCTCAGGTCTCTTATTTAATTTTCCACCCATTTTTGGCATCCACGTTGAATTAATTGGTACATTGGGAAATATACAAAAATGTACCAAAAAATTTCCTATTTCCCAGCCGTTTAATAAACATAAAAAATGGGAAAAAAGAACAAACAAAAATGAGCAGCTTTTTTGGAGCTCTGGATAAAGAGAGAAAAATAAACGAGTATAAAAACGTATATGGTTTATGTTAAATGCGGGCCAGTCAAAGCAGAGCTCTTCAAAATATTCCTTAACCCACCATAAACGCTCTCTTAAATTAAAATGAATTTTAGCCCATTTGATAACACATGAAATTTAAACACAATGTAAAATGCATTTGGTGTTTCAAATAATATATTAAAAAACAGATTTTTTTTTGTTCTGAGTTTTTTACCAGGATGTTTGGTGTCAATCCCTTTTTGAGACCTCAGACATTACACATGAGAACGTTAAACACAGGGACAGCTATGTAAAAGCATTTTTTGCAGTTAAAACAACCCAACCACTGACTTCATATATTTAGGCTGTGTGCTGGTGGTTGTTGTGGGAGTCATTACATTATTCTACAGCCGCAAATGATTTCCACATGGTCAGCTATAAACGTGGATTATTCAGAGACTCTGCGCTGTGACCAGAACCATAGACTGTATGTGAACTGGACTGTACGCTTCCATTTACTCTCTTGTAACACTTTGAAACCAAAACATGCCGAAATGGATGCTGCCATATTGCTTGCAATTGTGTATTAGATTCTAGAGCATGTGCAGTACAGGTGAAGGTGAGGCAGCACTAGCACTTGAACTCCGCCCCCCTCTTTTAAGGTAACGCCCCATTTGAGTGTCTATTGGTACAACTTAATGCTGAACATCACTTTTCTACAAAGTGAAGATTAAATCTTATTAACAGAGTGGTTTAAAGGGAAACAGGCTTCACCTTGAGTGGCTGTTTTCCGCTGGGTCCTAGTGCTCAACCCTTCTCCATTTAATATAGTATAACATTGTTTTTGGGCAGCAAAAAGTGCAGGGGACCAAAACTGCCTTTTGAAAAAGTGCAAAGTTACATCCATGGTGACAAGTCATGGGGAGAATGTCTGTGACTGTCAGATATAGCTGTCAGACAGCTTAACCAAGCTGATAGTCACCTCATCACCACACCCCTTATCCAGATAACTTCTATAAAATATTTTTAAAACAAAAAATACTGGGGGGTTAATTAGTAGGTACAGCTTGGGGAGTTAACACAACACAACTGATTGAAAAATGGCAGAATGAGGAAAATAATTTCAATGTTTGTTGTCAATAAAATGGTTGTGGGCGGGATTTAAAATTGTACTGAAACCAGCCACTAGAGGGCAGCAAAGACGTCTTGGTCTCACTTCTCTACTGCAGTCTTTGTGTCCAGTTTTCATATCCAGTTTCTCAACCACATCACGCAGGGAAGGCTTATGGTCACTTCGGTCCTTGTAGAGAGTCTTTAAGTGGTGGGACGATGTATCTCCACTCTACGTTCTCTCCATCAACAGTTGTACAAAAGACGTCTTTGTCCATTACAGTCCAACCCAAAAGTTGGCCAGAGTTTAGTATTTCTAAACTTGCAAGGGCAGAAGAATGCAAAACACTGCTTTTCACAGCACGGCGTCCATAATCGAAGTGGGTAAACACGGTTTTCAAGAGCCTCGAATAGACTAAAGTTAGCAGGACATAAAATGTGCCCTCAAGCAGTTCCAGGAAAAGTTCCAGGATGTATTTTTCTCTCATTGGTCCGTCGCTTAGAGGTGCCTCTTTGTGACTGGCCCTCCTTTCTCCTACACTGATGTGACTTAAGAAATAAAGCGAGTGTCAGTGTGTCCCAGCTGGTGTCTTTCTGAGCAGAATAATGACTCACACCCCCCTCTGTGATATTGTGCAGCGTGAGCCAGCACCTCACCAACACCACTGAGTGGTTGACGCTGCAGCATTGTACCTGTGTGTGGGTGTGTGTGCGTTTGGCAGTACGTTTAGACCCTTTAGAACAGCATTGTGAGCAATAAATCACAACCCCGTTGAGATAAGCTGACATTGAAATGCTGGTAAAACTGCATGTAAGCACTTATTCTCAGTTTATCTTTTCAAGCTTGACAGCCTCATAGAACTTCTGTTTCCAAAAACGCTCATAAAAAATAAATGCTGTGTTCTAATAGATCTCAAGTCCATTTGGCAGGTCCATTGGCCTGATCCTGCTAAACTGTTTGAAGTTATTTAACTAAATTAAGTGAAGCTCAGATCATTGAGTTGGATTGTTGACAGTGCTGATGACAGGAAGCAGATATGTGAAGGGTTTAAAGTTTCTAAAATCTACCTCACATTGTTGACATCATACAGTCCCATCAGAGACAAACTCAGGTTTGAAATGAACTCAGCCTGGGATGTCACAGATGATCTCTGACACTGTTCATTATAGAGGTTAAGTGGTCCACTATGGTGCTCTGTACCACTCGTCTAAGCCTTTGCACCCCTTTGGCCTCAATGGCCTGTGGGACCCCACAGTTTGTTGTTTGCACTCAATGTACCAGAAGTCCATTCTCAATTTTTAGAATGTTCCACAAAGTTAGTGGTTCTGAGATGTTACCACCCTTAAACGGTTACCCTATTCTCATGCCCTTTTGGACATCAGTCTGAACGAATCTGGTTGTTTGGTTGGTTCCAGGGAAATCAGTTTTTCCGGTTTAATATTGAAAAACGCTGGTCAGAACAAGTTTTTGATGCTTAAGAAAATTGTACATGAATCAAATAAGATTAAAAATCTTTAGAGCATTAGTTGAGAGAGAGTATGGCAAGGTCATCCCAAGGTCCTCCCAGAATCCCAGTTGAAACAGAACTAACTTAACAGTTTGACTGCCTTTTACATCCTATTCGGACACCTCAGGAGATGCCAAGGTGGCCAATAGGATTCTGGAATTCTAATCATGTCGACAGAAGTGGTACAGTATGTTCTTCTCTGATAAACTCTCCCAACTGTCTCAACCTGGGCTCATATGTGTGAGACCATAGTGTGACCCGGCTCTGTTATCTCAATCACACAGCCTTAGGAGAGGTGCTTAGTTAGAGTGGAGACCTGTTTAAGTTGTCTGATAAAATAGATCTTGAAACATGTGGGTATAAATGAATATTGTCAGACATCTAGAAGCATATTATTTCATGTGTGTGTGTGTGTGTGTGTATGTGTGTGTGTGACTGAGGTATGTTGTGTCTTAATTAATTGTTTACAGCTAAAATATTAGATACTGGGTTATGTTTATGGCTCCTTGTAGTCTGTTCCGTACAGAACAGCCTTGGGTAAGGCACAGGGGTATGCAACCATAACACACAAGGTTATTTATTAAATCAAATGTCTAAATGCTTATATTAAAGTAAATTAGTCTATTAGCTACACGCACA
>BRDA01037385.1:0-12397 GCA_036984385.1 Crenuchus spilurus | reverse complement strand
GTGTGTGTGTGTGTGTGTGTGTGTGTGTGTGTGTGTATGTGTAGGTCGTACCGATTAAAGTAATGAGAGGAAAACTAAAACACTGCATTCTATTTAAAGTCACAGTCATGATTTTAGACTCTGTTACATCTGACTGGTGTGCTCACTTATTTATACATGCAGCAAAACCTGTCACATATAAACTGTAACATCATTGTTCATCAGTCAGTTTATGTAGCAAATAAAATGGTAATTTTGCAGATATTTTGCAGTACATCCCTGCTTCCCATCACCTCACTGTAAAGTCTGCAAGTTTCCATATGACGCAGCATTTTACATCAAAACACTTTGAATGGCTGAGTTCACATCACAACAGCCATTTTAATATAAATATGTGGTCGATTAAAGGTGTCCTGAGCAGAGAATGATGTCACACACTAACTATGTGTATGTGTGTTGTTCTCAGCTCTTTGTTTTCATAGCCGGCCCGGCTCCATGTTAGTCCTGTTAGTTCAGAACACAAACAGAAGAAGGCGTTGCTGAAGAGAAGAGTGTGGCTGAATATGATGCATTTGTTTTGATTTATGAAGCTGGTGCTCTAGTGCGACATCTAGTGGCAGAGAAGATTATATCAAGAACCTTTAAAGAGAAGACAGAAACCTAGTGTCTCTGCTGTATAGCTGAATGTCTGCATGTTGCCCTCACTTACTGATGTGTCCTTTGATAAATTTCTTTAAGGCCAGTTAGTTCCCTCGGCTATCTGTTACCACTGCTCCCACAGTGATACCCTTCTGCAGGAATAACACATGCTTTGTAAAGCCTTGCTTCAGTTGCTTACCATCACCAGGACACTACTGAGTGTGTTATTCCAAACCAGTTCTCCTAATGGCCACTAAACGTATGGGAAACTGTTAGTTTGGGTTGTGCATTTTCCAAAATGCTCTTTATGGATGGTCCATAAAAACATGTAATCAAGCAAACAAAGTTCTGAACCCTTTAGAATTTTCTTTTATTTTTTGCATACATTTGACATGAAACTTAATCTGATTGTGCGAAAAGGAAATGAAGAGAACCAAATCAAACAAGTGAGACAAAAATATTTGACTTGGTCATTTATTTATTGAGGAAAATGATCCAATATTACATGTCAATCATTTAAAGGTGAAATATGAGTCAGGTGTTTTCAATCCATGGGATAACAATTAGATGTGAGTGGGTGCCCTGTTTTATTTAAAGAAGTACTGTACTGATTAACAATTACTGGAAATTGGGGCTGGATATCAACACTGATTTCCTGAATCAATTAGATTCTGATTCACAAGGTCCTCGATTTGATTCAATATTGATACATTTAGAGATATTTTAGTTACAGTAACAGGTTTTGTTTGGATATGAAAAGAGAATTAATGTTGTAATTGTATAAGGAATACTCAACCCACCATTATTAGTAATATTAGTGTTTACATGAAGAATTAACCCAAAACACACACTTACACACACATTTGGAGTTGTCACAGATCTCAGACTTGTACTTTGTGTGTTAATACAGAATATAACTTCATTATTGACTTTCTGATTCGCTAACCCAAAAACTTGATGGATTTGTGTGAATTAGAAACTCTGTCTGATACAGTTTTATACACATTCCTGTCTACAAACTTAATTAAGCAACAACAGTTACTGTACCTGACACCTTTATTCTGAGGCTTTTAGTATGAGAGCTTTTGGTCTGAGAGCTGAGACATAACAATGGTTTTCCTGAGACTCAAAGTCGTTTAGTATGAGGACTGATGCCGCTCTTTCCATTGCATGAGGTCAGAAAATGTCTTAAAATGTACATCATAAGTGCCTTCACTCCAGCTCCAGCTTAACCCTCTGGAGTCTGAGGAGAATTTCAGATGTAGTCTGACATGCCCTGACTTACACAAATTACACAAATTACAAACTCGGCAACAACAGTGTCAAAACAGTAAGAGTGTTATAAATCTGTATTTTGATTAAATCTGCTCTGAACTTTCCAAAAACTTATTTTCAGATGTGCTGATATATTGTGAAAAACACACTATAAACATTTCTAGCCAAGACTTTTGAGCTCAGAACTGAATAAACAGAGATGTTGGCTACACACTGGACTTTACAGTTTTTAGAATTTTTTTTATTCCTAATGTTTAACAATTTTGAGATGACACTGTTTTACTGAGTCACTCATTCCTAGATTGAATAAGAGACCAAATTGGCATTTTCATGCATTCCTGGGCCAATAATCCACCACTGGCATGTCCAGAATTACCATCTTGTTACCACATGAATGGCAGATCATGTCGAGGGGGTGGGGGGGAAAAAGTGCTGCGCTCTGACTCGTGCTGAAAATATGTATCTGCTTATTTACGCTCCTCTCACAAATATCTTAAAATATATTTCAATTCAATCTATATATATTTGAAAAGTAGACCCTTTAAGGTTTCCATGGTATGTTTAGTTTTGTTTCTAGGATAAAATCTTGCAGTTATGTAAGTGTATTTGCAGAATTTAAGTTATATCCCTCTAGCATGAGCGCTGACTCCAGAGTGTTAACTGATGTGCACGTCAGATCCCATTGCTCGAAAAAACAACAGCTGGTCACACAAGATTTATGCAAACACTTGGGGAAAATACGCAAATTTTAAAGTTTGATCTCAGGTTTATATGAATTGATATCGGATCATTCAAATGAAAGTCGATTTTAACGGTAAAAATCTATTTTTAAACCCACCCCTACTGGAAAAGTTTAGTTGCAGTTATTGTGTCACATCACATCCTTAAAGCAAAGGTTCACATATTTTTCCATTCAGATACATGTAATATTTTCCTCAATAAATAAAATACTAAGTCTAATATCTTTGTCTCATTTGCTTGATTTGGTTTGCTTCATCTACTTTTAGCACTTTGTGTGACAATCTGTGTTTTAGGTCAAATATATGCAGAAATATAGAAAATTCTGAACGGTTCACAAATATTCAAGCACCATGTATGACAATTTTCATTTTAGGTTTAAAATGATATGGATTTTATTATAACTTTTTGTACCTACGCTCATCACTTGGGTTACATTCTGGACTACTGAGCTAGCCGTGTTCTAGATCATGCAGTATTTAAGCAGATGGCCAGCAGTGAACTTAATATGTTCTTGAACATCTTCTCAACTCATTACCAGCCTCTCCAGATAGAAATAGCCCCTCAGAATTTGGACACGAATCAAATGAAAATCTAGGCCCAGTGAGCAAGCTTAGTCATCTTCTTTAATTAGAAAGGCTGTGGAGAGGGTTGGGGGTGGTGCAGAGCTGGTGTTTGGTCAAAGGACCCATTAGAGGCTGCTTTCACTTGTAGTTTAGAGATTGATGCTGCTGGAAGGATGTGGAAATGCCAGATGATGCTGGAGACTGATACTCTGAATTAAAAACTCAAAGATAGGTGAATTTAATTAAAGTGTAGGTTTCCAGTTACCAAAAACATCCAATACTGGTCCTGGAGATCTACCACCCTGCGGAGTTTGGTTCCAAACTTAAATGAACACACCTGATCCAGTTAATGAAGTAATCTGAATATAAAGAGTCATGTGTGCTGGATCTGAGTTCTCCAGGATGGCAGACTTCCAGGATCACGACTGGGCACCCCTGCCCTAAACCTTTATTAATCATGATATTTATTTTATAACAACTATTTGGTTGTTCACATAAGCTCCCCGAACAAAAAATAAATCACCTTGCATGATTAAGTTGGTAGTAACTTCAGGTTCCTGCAGATGGCGCTGCATGAGGATGATCAGGTTATAAATGCCTGTGGAGTGTGACAGGAAGCATAGATTGAGAAGAGATGGTACTTTTTTCATGTGTATGGGGGGTCAGTATTAGTAGAAATGTACCTGTGTATAAATCTAAAAAAACACTGTTGTTATGTTTGGTCATGCAGGTATTGGTCCTGTCCTGGGCCTCCTCTTCATCCCTCTCATTGGCTCGGCTAGTGACCACTGTAACAGCAGCTACGGCCGCCGCCGTCCATTCATCTGGCTTCTCTCGCTGGGTGTTCTCCTGGCCCTCCTCATCATTCCCCATGCTGATGTCCTCGCTGCCCACCTGAGCTGGGGCAGCAGCCGCCCAAACCAGGCCCTCCAGGTGGGCCTGCTTATCCTCGGTGTGGGCCTGCTGGACTTTTGCGGTCAGGTGTGCTTCACCCCACTGGAGGCGCTGTTGTCTGACCTGTACCGTGAGCGAGAGGACTGTGCCCAGGCCTTCGCTATGTTCTCCTTCATGGTCAGTCTGGGCGGCTGTGTGGGCTACCTGCTGCCCGCACTGGACTGGAGTGGCGGACTCCTCGCCTTCTACCTCGGTGGCCAGGCCGAGTGTCTTTTCACTCTCCTCATCCTCATCTTCGTCATCAGCGTGCTGGTCACCATGAAGGTGTCGGAGGAGCCCTCTTGCAGGCCGCTGGAGCCCGTGCCACTCGATGCTGGGCAGTGTGGCCCCCGCTCATGCTGCTACGTGTTACAGTGTAAACTCAGGCTGTTGAAGTCTGGTCCACTGCTGTGTTTGCTAAGAACTTGCTGGTCCATGACCCCAGCAATTTACAGAAGCTATTGTCACGTCCCACGGGTCATGAGGCAGTTGTGTGTGGCTCAGCTCTGCAGCTGGATGGCTGTCATGTCCTTCATGCTCTTCTATACAGACTTTGTGGGCGAGGGACTGTACGAAGGAGTGCCCAGTGCCGCCCCAGGCACTGTGCTCAGACAGCGATATGATGAAGGTGAGATTGTCTTTAAATCTGACAGTTTAAGAAAAAGGGTGATTTACATAAAATATACATAATCATATCAGAATATTATGACCTCCTACCTAAAAGTGGGAATAAGCACCCTTGGCTCAGCTCGTTTCCTCAGTTGTGATCCCTGATTCCTGTGTTCATTATAGAGGTTAACAGCCTTTTCTCATCAAATCTGTGACCATTTCTGGTTTGGAATGAACTCATCACAGAGATCATATGACAGGCTAGGCTGCAAGTATAAATAAATGAGCACACCGGTCAGTTGTAGCAGAGTATAAAACCATCATCATGGGCAAAGGCGGTGATGTCCAAAAGGGCATGGTGATAGGGTACCAGGTGAAGCATGGTGATGGTAGCATCTCAGAAACCGCTAACTTTGTGGGATGTTTTAGAGCCGCTGTAGTGAGGAATGTACTGAGAATGGACTTATCAGTGCCTCCCAACAGCATAATATGATGTGATATCCTAAGGGCCATTGATGCCAGATGGGAACAACAACTCCAGCAAGTGGTACAGAGCATTCCATGCAACACGGTGGCCCAGTTAACATCTATAATGAACACAGGAGCAGCAAGGAAGGTGACCACGGAGTGAATACTGTTACATCTGGGCTTGAGATGTACTAACTGTTAAGTTGGTCAATTTTCTGATCTGTGTATTTTACTCATGTGATCAGTGCCTATAAACAAAGAATTCAAACTGTTGAAAACTGGGCTTCAACTGTTTTTAAATGTCTACAAAGATTCTTACATCAGTGTTTGTTGGGATTTTTTTTTATTTAAGAACAGAATCTGCACATTATTCACATTTGAGTGCTGACATTAATGTTCTTAACATTTCAATTTCAGTCATATTTTTAAAAATACTTTTTATAAAATAAAATCAATCATATTTTTAAAAATATTTTTTTTTATAAAAAAAATCTATCATATTTTTAAAAAATACTTTTTATAAAATAAAATCAATCATATTTAAAAAAAAATACTTTTTTATCAAATAAATCAATCATTTTTTTAAATACTTTTTTATAAAATAAAATCAATCATATTTTAAAAAATACTTTTCATAAAATAAAATCAATCATATTTTTTAAAATATTTTTTTATAAAATAAAATCAGTTACCTAAAGTAGAGTGAGTGATCATGGAAAGAAGAGAAACATTAGAAGCTTTAATGCTTGTGCTACACTCTTTAAAAAGATGGTTCTTCTAGGGTTCTTTAGTAAAGAAAATGGTTTTATATAGAACAATTAACACTTCGTCTGGATCAAGGGATCTTTCCATGGTGAAAGGGTTCTTCAGGTTCATAAGGAAAGCATTGTACGCTCTTAAAAGAGATGGTTCTTCAAGTATTCTATATAGAACAATTTTCTTTACTAAAGGCAGCTTGAAGAACCATCTCTTTCAAGAGTGTAGATAGTTTTATACAGAACCTTTTTGAATATGGTTTTATATAGCCCCAAAAGGGTTCTGTTGTAGTTACAATGTCAAGCTTGTAATAATAGAGGAACCCTTTTTGGTGCTATATAGAACCATTTTCAAAATGTTTCTGTATAGAACCATCTACAGCACATTCCTCATCAATCTGAAGAACCCTTTCACCATTTGGGTTATTTGAGTGTTCATGGTTCTTTATAGAACCATTTTCTTTACTAAAGACAGCTTGAAGAACCATCTTTTTTAGACTGTAGATGGTTCTATACAGAACCTTTTTGAATATGGTTTTATATAGCCCCAAAAGGGTTGTGCTGTAGTTACAAGTTCAAGATTGTAATAATAGAGGAACCCTTTTTGGTGCTATATAGAACCATTTTCAAAAGGTTTCTCTATAGAACCATCTACAGCACATTCCTTATTAATCTGAAGAACACTTTCACCATTTGGGTTCTTTGAGTGTTCATGGTTCTTTATGGAACCAGTTTCTTTACTTGAAGAACCATCTCTTTTAAGAGTTCAGTAAACAGAAATGTTCTGCTTTTAGACTCAATCATAAACTTGTCTTATATCAAAAGTGGCCTGTTCTGTGTTTCTCTCCCACTCATGTAAACACTTTCCGCACTAATGAGTTTGTTTTGTGGGAGTTCTTACACGGTGTCCTGCCGGTCTCATGGAGAGAGAGTCTGGCTCTTCCTGAACTTGTCTTCACCTTCACCCACAGTCTGTCCTGTGCCTCAAACAAACGTCCAGCTGGATGCAAGAACACAACTCGCTCCCTCCATTCAGCCAGTGCCACACACCGCAAGAACCTCCCTCCATATTCCTGACCAAAATGCCCTTTACAAAGCATCCCACAGCCTTCCCACAGCCCACAGCCATCCTCCAATGAAGTCTGTCAGCATAGCCTATCAATAGCAACTACAAACCATGGCCATTATATGAATCTATTTTTGAGCCCTACTTCCATACTAGAGCAAAGGTGGACTACAGAAAACAGCCCAGCTTCAGATGTGCTCACTGGCTGGAGCTTTGGCTGTGCTCCCCGGTGTTTAAAGTCTGAATTCCTGCTCTGTGAGGAAAGATCTTTGGCTGGAAACCGATGCTTTTGCAAACACGTGTCTTAGTAAACATAAAAGTTTTAAAGTTTGCTCTGTCTGTAATGTCTCGATATGGTGAAAGCAAACTGAGCTTTTTTAATAGACTGTCTTGTTCCGTTGTACAAATCCAAATTCCAAAAAAGTCAGGACATTGTGTACACTGTAAATAAATCTAAATAAAAGTAAATCTCATAGACCCTTTTTTTTTGACAATTTTCACAATTTCCCAATGTGATAGTTGCCAATTAACCAAACCCATTTAGGACATACTTTTGGCTTTTTGATAATGGATGGATGGATTAATGTTTGCAGCAACACATCTCAAAAAAAAAAGTTGGGACAGGCCAAAGGCTAAAAAAATAAGTGTTAATAATGAAAAAGAATAGCAACTAAGTCACATGTCTGGCATTTAAAAAAGGCAGAGCCTGTCAGAAGCAAAGATGTACAGAGTTTCACAGATTTGTGAAAAACTGCATCTAAAAATTTGGGAACAATTTCAGAAAATTTTAACGTAAAATTGTGAAGCCTTTGAATATCCCACCATCTACAATACATAATATCATCAAACGATTCAGAGAATCTGGAGAAATCACTGTGCACAATGGAACAGGCAGACAGTAATTATAGGATGCTTTTGATCTCTGGTCCCTCAGGTGGCACCATATTAAAGACAGGCATAATACTGCATGGGCTCAGGAACACTTCCAAAAATCATTGTCTGGGAACACAGTTTGCCGTGCAATCCACAAAAATGCAAGTTAAAGCTGTATCATGCAAAGAAGAAGCCATATCTTCTCTGGACCAAATATTGACATTCTTTTCCTTGGACACCGTGTCCTGCTGACTCAAGAGGAGAGGGACCATCCAGCCTGTTTTCAGTGCACAGTTGAAAAGCCTGCATCTCTGATGGTATGAGGTTGCATTACTGTCTATGGCGTGAGTAGCTTACACATCTGGCAAGGCACCATCAATGCTGAACAGTATATAGAAGGTTTAGAACAACATACACTCCCATCCAGATAATGTATCTTTCAGGCAAGGCCTCTCAAGACAATGCCAAACCACATACTGCATACATCACAACAGCATGGCTTCACAAGAGTCAGGATGCTGAATGCTGTCCAGACCACATTTGGTGCATCGTGAAATGGAAAAACCAGCAAAGAAGACCCAGGAAGCATCATCTGGCAAAAATGGGACAACCTTCAACACTCTTTCAATTTGTCTTCTCACTTCGCAGATGTTTACAGACTGTTGTTAAAAGAAGAGGGGATGCTACACAATGATAGACATGGCCCTTCAGTAGATGTGTTGCTGCCATCAAGTTTGAAATGAGTTAATGTTCAAGGGTCTCAAAAGTTACTAAGCCTAGAGGCTTAGTCGGGGATGAGGCAGAGATACGTTTACCAATATTAACTAATATTCAAATTAAATATTTTGAGACTTGTGGTTATAACTCAATAAGCAGACCGTACGCACATCCTTGGGGTAGTTCCATTTCTGAAGAGATGACTACCACCAATATATCCCATAATATCATAAAAGTCTAATTAATAAAGCTAGTGCACATTATTTCTGACCTATAGAGAACAGCAGATTTCAGAGAGGTATGTATGTGTGATCTTTTCTGCAGGCATTCGTATGGGCAGTCTGGGGTTGTTCCTGCAATGTGCTACCTCAACCTTCTTCTCGCTGATCATGAGCAGACTGGTGCATGTGTTCGGCTCCAGGAAGGTCTACCTGAGCAGCATGGTGTCCTTCACCGTGTCTGCGTTGGTCATCTGTCTGTCCAAGAGTGTGTTATTGGTCACAGCCATGTCCGCCCTCACAGGGTACGCCTACGCCACCCTGCAGACCCTGCCATACACACTCACCTGCCACTACCATAAAGAGAAGGAGGTAAGTGCTTCATTAAACAAAAACGTGCATAAGTACATGAACCTCCATGTACATTTTGTAAGGGTCACTGTCACTTCCTGCAGGTGTACATGCAAACCAGCAAAACCAAAAAGACGCACAGGAGTGGGCTCAGCATCACCCCTGAGGCTGTATGTCTCACGTTAGATGAAGAGGAAGAAGATTCAAACCACAGGAGTGGTAACAGTAACGGCAATACCTACTATAGCCAGGACTATACCCCGTCTCAGCACAGTCAGAATGGTACGCCCCCCGGCCTGGGGTCAGGTGATTATGACAGACGGGGGGTGGGCTTGGATTTTGCCATTCTGGACAGCACCTTCCTGCTCTCTCAGGTCTTCCCCACCCTATTTATGGGCATGATCGTCCAGTTCACACAGTCCGTCACTGCCTATGTTGCCTCTTCTGCCATTTTCGGTGCAATCGGTGTTTATTTTGCCACACAGATCATCTTTGATCAAAAGGATCTTAAAGGCTGAGAGGACACAGCATATCTGAAGGACAGTATATGACGAGTGTGTCGTCCTGACTGAAGCGTGTGTTTGTGTGCGTATGTGATGAGTGACTGTGTTTACATGCACTTAATAATCTGATCATAATCGGATTTCTGCAGTTATCTGATTATTAATGTGCTTATGTAAATAACGATTTTCCGATATTCACTTCTGAGATTCAATACAAAGCAAGAAATTCCCATTAAGAAATCCAACAAAGAGCAACGTGCTCCGATTACAAAAATCTGATAGAGTGGCATATTCCGATTAAGAAATCCGATAAAGACCAGCATACTCCAATCAAGAAATCCAATAAAGAACAGCGTACTCTGATTAACAAATCCGATAAAGAACAGCATACTCCAATTAAGAAATCTGATAAAGAACAGCATACTCTGATCAAGAAATCTGATAAAGAACAACACACTCTGATTAAGAAATCCGATAAAGAACAGCGTACTCCGATCAAGAAATCCGATAAAGAACAGCATACTCCGATTAACAAATCCGATAAAGAATAGCATACTCTGATTAAGTAATCTGATAAAGAACAGAATACTCCGATGAAGAAATTCGATAAAGAACAGTGTACTCCAATGAAGAAATCTGATCAAGAACAGCGTACTCCGATTAAGAAATCTGATAAAGAACAGCCTATTCCGATTAAGAAATCCGATAAAGAACAGCATACTCCGATCAAGAAATCTGATAAAGAACAGCATACTCTGATTAAGAAATCCAATAAAGAACAGTGTACTCCAATTAAGAAATCCGATAAAGAACAGTGTACTCTGATTCAGAAATCTTATAAAGAACAGTGTACTCTGATTCAGAAATCTGATAAAGAACAGCAAACTCCAATTAAAAAATCAGATAAAGAACAGCATACTCCGATTAAGAAATCCGATAAAGAACAGCGTACTCTGATTAAGAAATCCAATAAAGAACAGCATACTCTGATTAAGAAATCTGATAAAGAACAGCGTACTCTGATTAAGAAATCCGATAAAGAACAGCGTACTCCGATTAACAAATTCAATAAAGAATAGCATACTCTGATTAAGTAATCTGATAAAGAACAGTGTACTCTGATTAAGAAATCTGATAAAGAACAGCATACTCTGATTAAGAAATCCGATAAAGAACAGCGTACTCTGATTAAGAGATCCGATAAAGAACAGCGTACTCCGATTAAGAAATCCAATAAAGAATAACATACTCTGATTAAGTAATCTGATAAAGAACAGCATACTCTGATTAAGAAATCCGATAAAGAACAGCGTACTCCGATCAAGAAATCCGATAAAGAACAGCATACTCCGATTAACAAATCCGATAAAGAATAGCATACTCTGATTAAGTAATCTGATAAAGAACAGAATACTCCAATGAAGAAATCCGATAAAGAACAGCGTACTCCGAGGAAGAAATCTGATAAAGAACAGCGTACTCCAATTAAGAAATCTGATAAAGAACAACCTACTCCGATTAAGAAATCCGATAAAGAACAGCATACTCCGATCAAGAAATCTGATAAAGAACAGCATACTCCGATTAACAAATCCGATAAAGAATAGCATACTCTGATTAAGTAATCTGATAAAGAACAGCGTACTCTGATTAAGAAATCTGATAAAGAACAGTGTACTCTGATTAAGAAATCTGATAAAGAACAGCATACTCTGATTAAGAAATCCGATAAAGAACAGCGTACTCTGATTAAGAGATCCGATAAAGAACAGCGTATTCCGATTAAGAAATCCAATAAAGAATAACATACTCTGATTAAGTAATCTGATAAAGAACAGCGTACTCCGATCAAGAAATCCGATAAAGAACAGCATACTCCGATTAACAAATCCGATAAAGAATACCATACTCTGATTAAGTAATCTGATAAAGAACAGAATACTCCGATGAAGAAATCCGATAAAGAACAGCGTACTCCGATGAAGAAATCTGATAAAGAACAGCGTACTCCAATTAAGAAATCTGATAAAGAACAGCCTACTCCGATTAAGAAATCCGATAAAGAACAGCATACTCCGATCAAGAAATCTGATAAAGAACAGCATACTTCAATTAACAAATCCGATAAAGAATAGCATACTCTGATTAAGTAATCTGATAAAGAACAGAATACTCCGATGAAGAAATCCGATAAAGAACAGCATACTCCGATGAAGAAATCTGATAAAGAACAGCGTACTCCAATTAAGAAATCTGATAAAGAACAGCCTACTCTGATTAAGAAATCCGATAAAGAACAGCATACTCCGATCAAGAAATCTGATAAAGAACAGCATACTCTGATTAAGAAATCTGATAAAGAGAGCTGGATTTTAATTTAGTAATCTGATTATTTAGCCACTGTAACTCTGATTTTTCTCTGATGTCTTTCAGATTTCTCAGTCTGTACATGATTCTAAATGTTTAGGACAACATCCAAGAAACAGCAACAAAACAGTTTTGAAGCAGCATGAAGTTTGGTGTTTTATATGACGCTTATGTCACATCTCTTCTGTGACTTTATTTGCTGATTGTAAAGCAGAAATCTGATTACAGCCTGACACATGTGGACCTGGAGTTTCTTATTATCTGGTTACTCAAGTGCATGTAAATGCGTTGATCAGATTCCTGACAAAATCTGATGTTCTGCAGTTATCCGATTATGAAA
>BRDA01037381.1:0-14495 GCA_036984385.1 Crenuchus spilurus | reverse complement strand
CTCTAGAGTATAAGTCGCACCCTCGGCCAAACTATGAAAAAAAATGCGAGTCCGGAGAATACGGTATGTAATATATATTTTTGCCATACAGCCCACCAATAAAACAGAATTTTATACCTCAGTCATGATCATGTCCTGGCATTTCTTCACATACTTCCCCTCAGCCTTAATGATGGTGTGCAGGAAGTTGAGGTACTGCACATGGCGACCATGCGTGGCCAGACAGTGGATGAAGTGCTGAAGGACGGTCTCATTGATCTCCGTGCACAGCATGTAATTATTACTGAAGATATGCTGCATTGTCTCTGCTTCCATTACCTGAGAGATGAAGAGATTTCTGTCAGCATTAAACCCCATAGGATTACCAGTCATCTAGACCAGACACATGCAGTAGACGTCAGTTTAGAAGTTGCTACTGTGATTTTGACATATTTAAATTCTTAAAATACAAATACATAAACTGAACATATTGTTAATGACATTTAAAATATGTTGCATTTCTGAAAGATCTGAATCTGCACTTTATATGTGGATGCCAAATAATAACAAAAACAGCTTAATATATTGTAATAATATTGTAATTAATATCTTATACTTGCAAAGACAAATGAGATGATATTTGAAAGTTTAGAAATCTTGACAAAATTTCCAAGCTTGTTTTAATGAGATTCTTACTCCAGGTGTCAGAAAGAGATTAAGGTGTTTGTGAAGAAGAGCCTGGTTTTCCTGGTTTCTATTGCAAAACTTCTGCAGGAAAAAGTGGGTGAACTTAATGATCTCCATCATTTTCTTGTCATTCTGTTAACAGAGAGAACAAAAACTGTGTAAGTGATGCAGCACTACCTGAGAATATGTGTAATAGTCTTCATCATAGAGAAATAATAGTAGTTCTACATATGTCAGTTGGAGCTTGGTTTTCTTTAAGCTGCATTAAAAAGTGGGAAACCTACAAAATCTACTAAATTAACTCAGCTGTCATTGTACCCGATCATAGGAGACTTGCAGAAGGTCCAGCATGACCTTATGGGCACCCATGTTCTTCAGCAGTCTCTGCTGCTTCTTCAATACTCCAGAGCTGCACATTTTATTCAAACGCTCCAAGATCTGCAGGTGACAGTACAGATGCTTTAAGAGTCAATATTTAAAAGTGATTAATTCTGTTATCCAGTTACATCCACTCAACTATTCTTCCATTTATTTTAAGATTTCTGTTTATTAGTTTTAGTAGGCAGGAGGACTTGCCTTTTTCACTTTTTCATAGTTTTCATTGCTCTTCTCACGCTTTTCCTTCTGAGAGACTTGAGGTTCATCAGTGGGAGTCTAGGAAAAATTCACCGATTGAACTCTCAATCAATATTGATAGACATACATTTATCAAAGGGACATATAAAACCATATTCCCTGTAAAACTATGCTTTCACAACCCCACCTCTCCTTTGTCTTTCTTTCCGTCTCCTCCTGAACTGCTTTTCTTTTCCACCCAGAGCTCAGACTTCTCCACCATCATGCGCAGATGATCCAGATCACTCTTAATGAGCTTGTAGTTGTCCACGTCCTGCTCAGAAATTAGGAGCTGAACCTAAAGGACACACATACAGACCAAAGTCTTAAAAGAGAGTTTTAACCCCGTAAAACCACAAAACTCTAATGCTTTGAAAATGTTTGTGACATTCTTATCAATTATGATAAAATAAATAAAATAACACATATATGAGTTTTATATAGAGTTTTAAGTTTTGTTTTGTATCACATTGGATATATCTATTGCTTAAACAAACAAAAACACACAGAACACAAATTTTTTAAAATCCCTTTTACACTGAGTTTCTTTTAAATGTTTACTGAAGTCATTTCGAATGTAGAAATCTGCATGTATCCTCACATGCATGCAATGCATAGATAATCCCCCAGGGGTGCAAAAGTCATCTGATTATATAAAAAAACACGTTTTTATACATCAGGCTTTTTTATTTATTTAAACTACTTAATAAAATATTTATTAAATATGTATTATTTTTATTGTAATAAATTATACTTTAACATTTAATTATCAGACTGATTATGAAGATGTCTTAAAAACTAAACTATGTATCAAATATGATACACTTGGGTTTTGTAAATAACAGCTTTTTAAAATTGTGAGTAACTGTAGTAAGTCAAATCTCTGAAACTCAGTCAGTTAACACTCATTAAATCAACCTCTTCCATTACTGGCTGATTTGACATGATGTGATGCATCTGTTCAGGTCATGTGTAAAATACTGAGTTTTATCTGTTCTTCTGAAAGGATCAAGGGTGCAGCCTCCAGCCTATCATTCAGGACTGTTCTTGCATATCTTTGCACATTTCCTACTCAGCCATTTGTAAAGGTTTCTGTCATATTTGCACACATATAGTGATTGTACACTGATTCTATATTGTTGTGAATACCCTGTACATTTAACTTAATACTTTGTACATTTAACTAATTACTTATTAAGTATATATACCCTACTCCTCAAATGTGTGCTCACACACAATAAAAAAAACTAATGTCAACAATTTGTCAGTAGGCCTGAAGGTTTGGTCAGCAGGTGCAGTTTGCCCTTCACAGGTGTGTCAGTTTGATGTGGCCAACCTGTTTGAAAGTGTGTAGGACTTCCTGTCTCTGGCTGAAATGTTTGAAGAGGAGCTGCAGAGCCCCAGAGACCAGAGGAGGGTAGTCATGCATGATGAGATGGATAAGCACACGTAGAAACATCCGTCCTCCCTCATCATCCACTTCTAAAATACTGTTCCCCTTCCTAAAAAGCAGAGCAAAGGTGAAGGAGGGTCATTCATAAGGTACATAGCACAAAGGTCTACATAACTGAAGTGAAGACAGTTCACTACACTACTAACCCAACTCCAAACATAGCCTCTGCCTGTTCCCCTATGTACTGCAAGTTGATGGCCGCTGTTGGAAAAACAAACCCATTTCAAATTCAACAATCTTGAAAAACAGTTTAACTTAAAAAACTGACCCAAATTAGTAGGCAAAATAATAACTATATTGGCATATAATTCATTAAAACACTTTCAATATTATTTACCTGCAGTGCCCATTGCTGATACTGCATCTGCATCTGCCATTGGATACACCTCTACAAACTCTTTCTTAAAGACAGACAGCAAGAACGAGAGCCGATAGTCCAGCCGCACATTCAGGATGAACTACAAAACAAGACATTAAACCAGAGATTATTATGTTTCATTGGCTTTAGTCGTCAAGATCAGACAGATGACAACTTTAAACAAATGTGAAAGTAACTTCAAACCTGTAAGATCTCCAGGATCTTCAGTTTGGTGTCCATGACTGTAATATCATGGTTGTCAATGCTGTCCTTGGTGCGGCTCTGCCCTTCCAAACCAAGAACAGGGCGACCAGGGCCAGAAATCATGGACTGTTTTCTGCTCAGCACCATGGTGGACATCATCTGGCCCACTCCATGGATGGAGCGGCGTATGTTCTTGCCTGAAATGAGAAAATGTGTTTGCTTTTCGTTAAAATGTGCAATATATTATATAACCCAAGTTCTCTCCTGTGTTTAACATCTTAAACTCTACAAATTTTATACATCTTCTTTAAACTGTGCATGACAGTTAGTAAGGCCCTAACCCTTATTTAGAGTATTGATGTTTGTTGCTGAATGTTTGGTCAGTGTATTCTGTCGGTAAGGGCAGGCAGCCTTTTTCAGTGTTTGTGAACATTTTGATGTTCAAACACACACACACATATATATATATATATATATATATATATATATATATATATATATATATATCTATCAAGAGAGCCCAGGCTACAAAAGGGACAATGATGAATTGAATGAATTAATGAATTAAACGTTTATTACAACGAAGATAATTTTTCTTGCACACAAGGAAGCCACATCAAATACAACATAAAAATCAACAAATACATAACATTCATTATCTACAGCACTGAAACATCCATGAGAGCCTTGGTCAGTCACCCATCCTAATCTAAAATATCTGAAATATACAAGGTGACCATGTGCCAACATTTAATTTATTCAAAAATTTTACTTCTCGGCATAAACAGTGAGACGACTCATTTAGTTTTTGTTGTACACATGAAACCTTAGAGCAAAACTGACTGTATGCTGCACTGAAAGTTAAGAAATGCTTTTAACATTAAATCCAGTACTTTTCTTCCTCAATTTTGTCACACTATCTAGCATATTCATATTACAACCAGTGGTAGGACTGTATTTCAACTATAGCAAATCTCTCCCCACAATGAACATGTTTTATTTATGTCATTTTTTCTGCTCCAGTCCTTCTGCACATGCCTTTACACACATACTGACTTTCCATGAATATAACAGACATGTTTTTTAACCCAAATTTCTCCCCAATGTATTAGTAGCCAATCTCTCCCAATCACTTTTAATGTCCCACACTCTAGGAGGGTGAAGACTAGCACAGGCCTCCTCTGATGCATGTGAAGGCAGCCACCACCTCTTTTCAAACTGCTGCCTATACATCGTTGCTGGGCAGCCTGTCTCTGGAAAGCACATGATCCCCAGCTCTGATGGATCTCCGGGCAGATGCCTGAGCCAGCAGAAATTAATTTAGTAGTACTAGGGATAGAGAGCCATCTACCCACCCAGAGAGAGGACGGTCAATTTTTGCTCTTTTGGGCCCCAGCTGTTGATGGCAAGCAGCATGACCAGGATTCAGACTCACGATCCTCTGATCAGTGCCTTAGTCCACTGAGCCAAATATGATAGACTTTTGACCAAATTTTTTTAATTACATTATGAGCACAAATGAACTCTTTTATGATATTTTGAGATGCACCAGTATCTTAAAAATAAACAATTATTACAATAACATAATAATTATTATAATATTATAATTATAATAACAGTAATTACATATCTTGATTCTAATGCCACTGAAGACTTTATCTGACCCAAAGAGATCACATCAAATTACCAGATACAAACTAAAATGACCAACATTTGCCCAAAGGTTTGGAAAGCTTGACTGAGATGGATATACCTTTTCAGATAAATAAAAATGCAAAAACGTAAATTAATTAAATATATCAGAAAAACCTAATGTATAAAATAAGATACATCTTTTGCCCCCTGGTGGATTATCCATGTACTGCATACACCATATGATCCATGCAGATTTCTTAATTTGAAATTACAGTCCAATTTTATACAAAATTATGTTATTAAGGGGTTAAAAATGTGTTCTGTGTGTTTTTATTTGCTTAAACTGTATGTTGTGAGCAACAGATTCTGGAGGTACCAAATATGATACAAAACAAAACTATATAATGTGTGTTAATTCATTTCTTTCTTTCATAATTGGTCATCACCATGTGAGCTTAAAAGAATTAGTGTTGACAAACAATAAAAAGGACATTGAATCAGTATGTTTACTGGTGCTTTCAGCATCAGAAATATTATTATGAAAATTATTTTGATAGAAATCTGGCTTATTAACATAAAGTCTGCAGCTTTGGTAAGTTCCAAGTAGCATCATTTACTGTCTGCTGCTGGGAAACAACATACATTTTTCCTCTGCAGTGCAAAATATATTAACATTGTAAGTAAAAACTATTCTTTCTGAATAATCCCAACCAGCATATTAAACTGCTTAAGTAAGTACTCACTGCTGCCATCATCATGTATCAAATGAGGAACCATGGCAGGATTGGGAATGCAGTCAATGATTCCCAGAAGAGTGCGTGTCAATCGCAGCAGCTCAAAAAAGCTGTAGAAGCCAAAATAGATCAGATGCCTGGCCAGGCTCACCACCTGAGAGAAGACACAGCATAACAACAATGGATAACAAGGAGGATTTTGTAGACATTTAAGCCCTTAAAAGGCTATATCTTAAGAACAGCTCAACCAGTTTATACTGATTAGCATGTAATACTGAATAATAAGCTTTTAGTAGTAATAATCCTGAGATTTTAAAGGCTTAATATAACTGAAAATCATGTCTTGTGAAAGCTACATTGTGATTGTACCTCGTATGTCAGTTTATTTTTCTCCTCATCAGCAAAAGGTAAGTCATCATGAAGAACAAGGTTGAGATAATCCTCCATAAAAGCCATGGTGTTGGCAAACTTGTTCTTCTTGTTGTCTCTTGAGTAGTCCATATGGGAATCATAACTGAAAGCAAAAATATTAATGCAAAAAAAAAAGCGAAACATTAAAAACATGAAAGAAATACTCTACATTACAGTGCCACATAGCAAAGCACTACAAAACTCTTAAGTCTTCATATACTGTAATATGAGATTTAGCTGCTTATTTCATATAGAATTAGGAAAGTGCATGTCCAAAATGGATGGTTGGGTATAACAAGTGTATTTATATCATTTAAAGTGTGCCAAAATGTTTGCATCCCATTCATTTCAATAGGAAGAAAATCCACAAAAATTCACCCAACCCACGCATCCATTCAAAAAGCTGTACACAAGCCCTGCCTTGCAATCTCAAGAATTAATATGGAGTTGGAACCTTATTATTGATATCTTGAAAATTGTTAGATAAGATGAGAAACGCACTGCAAAATCCGACACAAAAACAAAAATGAGAAGAAAACAAATGAATAATATAAATTGGATTACAATGCCCAACCATAATATAGTAACTGTGTAATAAATCCAAATGACCAAAGACACATCACCACAGACTCTACTGGAACATCACAGACACCATAATCATAAAGAAAGTTTTGTTATTACCATTAACACAGGAAACTCAACAGGTGAAATAAATCTGGGTTTTACAAATTAGTTTTGTGGAAACCACTGTTGGGTGCAATCTCATCATACCAGTCAGTCTATAGTCTGCTGGTTGGTGCAATTTATATGCTCAACCTTTAGGAGAAATTGAGGATCTTTTAGGAACCATTTGTGCTTTAATAAACTTTTAAAGACAAACTGTAGTCTTCCAACAGCCCTTTAACTACCAAGAAAGGGTTCTTCAAAGTACTTTAAAGGATTTTTAAAGAACATTAAAGATTCAGATGAACCAATTTGCCAATGTGATTTTCACACAACGGAATTTGACCTCCGCATTTAACCCATTTTTGCCATTAGTGAACACACTAGGCTGTGACAATATGTGCCCGAAGCGGTGGGCAGCCCTTATCCACCAGCACCTGGGGAGCAGTTAGGGGGTTAGGTGCCTTGCTCAAGGGCACTTCATTCATGTCCTGTCTGGGGATCGAATCAGCGACCTTCTGGTCACAAGACCAGATCCTTACCACTAGGCCATGGCTGCCCCCAACCCCTTTTAGGGTTCTGATAGTGCTACAATCTGTGAAACCCCTAAAAAATCTTCCATAAACCTTCTGTTTTGAGAGTGTGAAAATGATCATACTCTTTAATAGTGATGGAGGTTGGAATCTCAGTCCAGAGCCGAGCAAACTTGACAGGCGTCACAAGTTCCTGAGGGTCACGGTCCACATGTGCGTGCAGCATGAGTCTACAGAACGAGGCCCGAAGATCATATGGAAGAACCTCATCCATCATGCACAGGGAAATCAGCTCCACATCCAGCTGCTTAGAGATTTCATCTATGGCCAAATACTGGCGGTCCAAACACATACGTGCATATAGCTTTAGCTGATATCTAGGAAGAAAAACTGAATGTATCACCTGGTCCAAAGAGGGGTCCAATGAAAAAACATAACAATAGAATATATCATAATTATACAAATCAAATGATCTAAAATCATCTAAATCAAATAGACTGTGCACTGTAAAAAATATCCGTGTTGTTTCAACTTAAAAAAAGTTAAGTGTCCATGCTGCCTTAAAATTTTAAGTTAGGTAAACTCAGGAAGCGTAGTTAGTAAACATATAAACATGAAATATTGAGTTATCACAACAAATTCAGTGCTTGATAGTCATACCAACTACAATATTTAAGTTAGGTTAACAACAGGGCAAGTTCATTTTTTACAGTGTGGTCTAATAAGCAGTGTGCTGTGCATGACTTTGTCAGCCAATTATACTGGTATGATTAATCAAATATTTAATGTATGGTATAGTAAGCAAGTTTTAATTTATTGCCTGCAAGTTAATAGAATGTATTACAAAGATACTATTTATGTACTTTTATTCTTCTTTTACTTCTGAAATAAATACCTGTAGTAGGTTAATACATTCTCATCGTGTGCATTTCCTTGTCTGGCTTCTTGTGCAAGAGCCCGAATGCTTTTCTCCTGAGTTTCATTGGCTTTATCCATCCAGATCAACCAAACCTCATCCTCCTCTCCATAGTCCTCGGTATACTCAGTGTTATGTTGATTCTCCTTAGGGGTACGTCGCCTGAAAACATACACCCGTACATGTTTACGTTCTCATCTACTGTACATTTTAATAAATAACCTATTGAATGAATGATAAGATTTATATATTAGCTCAGTAAATATTAAATACAATATATGGACAAGAGTATTGGGACACCTGCTCATCTATCGGTTCTTCTGAAATCAGTGATATTAACAAGGAGTTTATCCTGCTTTATTGGAGTAACTGTCTCTATTGTCCAGTGAACATGTTCTACTAGATTCTAAAGCATTATTGTAAATATTTAATTACATTCAGTGACAAGAGTGAATCACCACTCCAAATAATCCCAACTCCACAACTCCACCCAAAAAGACTGGATGAAGTGCCATCATTCCATTCCAGTTCCACTGCTCCAGAGCTCAAAGCAGGAAAGCTTTACACTCCTCTCGCCCACACCTGGCATTAGCCATAGTACCAATATGTTCATATTTATATGCTCCAGAGAGATATGCTGTGCGTGCATTTGCATGTTTGTATCAGCAATGTATGCAACATTAGAAGGGGTGTCCACAAACATTTGGAAATACAGTCTACTTCTCTATTATGAGCTTTGTTAACTATTAATATTATATTAAAATGATTGAAGTACACCTAAAGGTTAATGAATGTTTAATGCACTCACTCTGTTTTGATGAGAATATCCTGGTTTTTGGGGTCCAGCATGCACTTACAGATAAGCTCCTGCGTCACTGGGATGGCTACATTATTTGATACACACAAGTCTGACAAGTAGTCGAGAAACCTTGAACAAAAAGCATTGCGTCATACACAGCTGTGTTACTACACTGGATGCTAGAAAATGGAAGATGCAAGATGAAATACTATTAAGATTATTACTACAATATACAGTTCATATTGATTCTAACCTGGGCTCCCTGTTTCTGCGCACCAGGCTGACGAATGTCTCCACCTCAGTCTTAGTGATGTGCTTCTCCAGCAGTTTCCTGTTGTTGTGTAGCAGAGCTGTGATTGTGTCTTCAGCCAGAATGTCATAGCCAATCTGAGACTGCATTACACCAAACTGCTTGGCTATGTACTCCTGATGCAGGGGATGTAAGCAGAAAGAAGTAGGTTTGATCTGGCATTGGCACCCTTCAAATGTAACATTGATACAAAAACACTCAACTAACCACATGGGCTATCAGATCAACAAGTTGGCAACACATGAGCAACTACCTGATACATCATATTAACTTAAGGGAAAACAAGATTAAGGGAAAATATTCATTCAGTGCCCCCTCTTACATTACTCTTTTAAATCCATACAATGTAACGGTTCTGCACCAATCATAGAACAAGAGCCATTCAGTAACCTTAAGCATTTTTCAAAAAGACTACAATCTTAAAACTCAAATATAATGAATTCCAACAGCACTCAAAACAGCTCCTAACCACTACTTTGTATTATTACCTGATTCTTGCGGTAGTCCTCCTGAGAGTGGCGTAGGATTCTGTAGCACAGCCGGAGCATATACTGATAAGGAGCGTTCTTCTGATCAGACAGCTCCTCCAACCTTAGCAGAGGACCTTCTCCTCCTTTGTCTTTAAAAGGAGCCTTAATGATTCCAAATATCTAAGAAAATAAAACCAAAGTTACATAATTTACCAGAGCTGAAGACAAAGGGCAGACAAATCACAGTTTTAAGGAATACTGAACTTCCTTTAAACCGCTCTGTGTTGGACATGTGGTACTACTGTGTCAAGCTGGGTACTCTAGGTAAGCTTTGCCTACAATGACCTGCTGTTTTATGTGGTAAAGAGTTGAGAAATAAAAACCTGTTTGAGAATGTTCTGCTCCCTCATGAGTTTCTGTCGTTCACGGTTGGGTTTGTTATTCACAACATCCAGCACAGGCTGCCCAGTGTTCATCTGGTCCACCACAAAGAACACCAGGTCCTCCAGCAGCTTAATGGCAAATCTACATAATGGGAAAAATACAATGTAGTTACATTAATTTACATATTAAAAATATAGAATGTTTAATTGTTCTGTGTTTGAGGTACAGTTCTCTTTAATTCTCTGAGGCCTTCACAAGTATATACACCTGTTATCTGTAATATACGAAGCCAAAACTCATTGTTCTTACATTATTAAAATATGATTAGATCTCTATTTTCAGATTGGGATGTTTACTGACTGTACCTCCTGTCATTCTGACTGATAAAACCAGCATTGAACTTGTCCACCACAGTGCTCAACATGAGGCTGGCATCATTAGCGAAGTCCAAATCTCGAATTTCCATGACAGGCACAGAGACGATAGCGAAAGCTTCTTTGTCCTCTTTAGTGGGGCATGTACCCAGCTATGGGAAAGAGAGAAAATAGCATTAAACCAGAAGTACCGCCTAGGTTACAGTGAAAATATGCAACTATATATATTTTCTCTATACACTAATCAGCCACAACATTAATATCACTCTTCGGACAAAAGTATTGTTTTTTCTGAATATAAGTGTATTATAAAAAAGAGGTTATCATAATTTAAGTAACTCTATCTACTGTCTAGGAAAGGCTTTTTATTAGATTTTGGAGCATTGCTTTGAGGATTTGACTGCATTCAGCAACAATGATGGGGGTGGGGATTGGTTGTGGTGCCAATAAGTTTATGTTTATCTGCTCCAGAGACCTATTTTATTCCAATAATTCTCTACAGAGACTAGTGTGTGTGCATTTGTACTCAGCAATGGGTGCAACTTAAAGTAGCTGAATGCATTCATTAGAAAAGGTGTCCACAAACATTTGGACAAGAAACATATAATTATGACCAGATGGCTAGGTCAGTGCATCTCCAAAGTAGAAAGGCTTGTGGGGTTCCAGTCAGCAGTATTCAGTACCTACCAATTGTGACCTCCAAATTTTCCAAATGTCAATTTGACAGAGCATTTGTGGGATGTGCTGGAACAACAAGTTCAACCTGTTGAGGCTTTGCCTCACCACCTATAGGACTTAGAGGGACTGCTGCTAATACCTTAATGCCAGATACCACAGGAGACATTCAGAGGTCTTGCAGAGCTGTTTTGTTGACATGGAAGACCAACAGCATATCAGTGATATTAGCTTTGGTTTTAATGTTATGGCTGATTGGTATATGTGTATAGTATTAATGTAACTCCACATTATATACACTAAACACTAAAAACTTACTAAAACGGTTAAAAGAGAGTAATTAACAAAACAAGTAACCCCATAACCCTTAAAGTGGGCTCACTCTTCAGATTCTCACTCTATATAACTTATATATCAGTATAAACATATTTATTTAAAAAAATCATAGTAATTATTGAATAAATGATTAGTAAAATATTTGTAACAGAATGAGAGATACCCAGGAATGATGTTATTTTAATCATCAGGTATAATACAGTGTCTACATTTTTGGAGAAGCATTCATTACTGATTTAAGACAGTGTGCAGGTTTTACCATCAGTCGAATGGGCCTCTCTTCGTCGATGTCAATGGGCACGTTGGTGCTCTGGATCCATGTGTTTGTACACAGATGACGTAAACGTACATAAGAGTTTCTGGGGCACAACAAAAACAAGACAGAAGCTCAAAGCACTAATACTCTTAGACAAACTTGCTCATACATTTTAGGCTGTACTACTATAGGTACTGATCAGTATTTATCCAAAGAGCAACAGCACAGTACCTTGGCACGAATGAGTCTGTTTTCTGCAGTGTAGTGGGGTCTAATTCAAAAAGTGAGGCAATGTCATTCCCATGTGGTACTGCGACCAGCTTATATTTTATCCTCTCACCCAGACTCCTCTTATTACTCCTCTTACTCTCTGTGTCCACCTGAGAAATATACAGTGTATACTAGTGCATCTCAAAACAATAGAATATTGTGGAAATGTTCATTTGTGTTCATAATTAAATTTAAAAAGGTTTACTATCACATATTTTATTTTCACTAAGCGTAAAGTGAATTTCAACTACTCAAATTTAACTTTATTGTGTAATGAATATAAAATATATGGAAATATTTCACAATATTCTATTGTTCTGAGATGTCCTAGTGCATAAAGCCATGGGCAGAGTGACTGAAGCAGAAATCACTACAGAAATGCAACATAACATTAAACTTCATTGTGCAAAAGGTTGTGTCGTGGTTTTTAAATATAGTCCTACCGGTGGTTGTAATTCACTGCTGTCCCCTTTGTAACCCGGGTTCTCCTGATATAAAATAAGAAAAAATAATCAAATATTTTGCACAATCACTGAAAAAAAGCTTCCTGCACATAAGGACAGACTACACTGATCAAACTTTCATCAACAAACGTTCTAAATAGGGGTCAGGGACAATAATCTGAGCTGATATTTTGCATTTTTCAGATTATCAGTATCTTAACTGCTGATAAAATTATTATTTTTTTGTTATCGATGCAAATATGTGATGCAAAAATGATTTTAAAAAATGCACTTCTATAGTCTGACCTAATGTCCCACCCACATTTCTATTTGATTGATGGAAATGTTGAGTAAATCAAACCAAACACGCTTTTCAATGTTTTTATAACTGTCTAACTGTACTTTACTAATAAAAAATGTTCATTTAAAGAAAGAAGTGAGTACGAGTTGCATACTCATACATTTTAACACTACAGATAGCAATTTTAATATTCAATGAATATCTATCCCAAATATCCATTTTTGGTGTCCAACAGAGGCATGGAACACCAACAGGCCAATCACACAAAATTTTAGCTGACAAGTAAATAGCATGTAAATAATTGAAATTAGCAAATAAATCATTACTGTTGTTTACTGCATGCAAACATTAAAGCACAAAGTTAATGCTTTTAATTATCTGGCAGAGTAAATGTCAATATCTGACATTTTGAATATGCATAGCTGCCTATACCAATAAATAAATATGTAGAAAACTGGGAATATGTACAAATATAATATGTTTCAGTCAGTTAGAGTTCATGTTCTTCCTTTCCATAGTACAGTAACTACATCATCAAATATCAGCTCAAAATAGCAGTCAAATCTAAATAAGTGTCTGATATTCACAGTTATTTTCAGCATATATAGATATGACAGCAGATATGGACCCAGCTCAAATAAACAAACAATACTGCTGTCTAAAAATGTGCAAACTTAGAATTTGTTTTAGAAGTTTTATTTACATGTAATTTGTGTCAATGAGAGATGTTCTAAAGGAAGTGATTACACACTGGTTAGGATAAGGAAACGTGTAATGCTCAATATGACATCTCACTGCAAAGAATATCCTGTCCTTCATGAAAAGGAACTAAGTAGCTTTGTGGTTACACTGTGAGTGTTAAACAAATAATCATTGTCACATTCAATAATGTATATACACCAAACAAACATTTTTGTTTTTATCACTGCACTGTGGCTTTTAAATGAGTTGTTTTACCTCTGCTGCAAGGTAGTTGCCCGTTGCCAAATGTTTGAAGCGGTAGAGACTGTTCCAGTGACCTGCTCCTCCTCTACAAGGGTCATGATGGACTACCTACAGAAAAGAGTAATCAATAAACTTCCCAACACTAGCTAAATTAGTTCCAAGTTCTAGAGAGTAAACAAATCAGATATACAGTATATGCAGTGTAAGTTCAATTTGCATAATTGTCCTGCAGTTGGTCAGTGTAGACATGTTTGTTTCCACAGTTTTGTATTGTTATGCAGCTAATGTGTAACAAAAGCTTATACCCACACAAAGGATAAATAATCATAAACTTGCCTCAAACCACATTTAGTTGTTAACCATATAAAGCTATATGCATTATATTTTATATTTAGCTAAGTTTTAAGAGCTTCTCATCATCAGTGTGATAATTACCACACTGATTACTGATTAAATTTACTGATTAAATGACTAATTAATGATCTTACATTATATACAGTCATGGCCGAAAGTGTTGGCACCCCTGAATTATTTCCAGAAAATGAAGTATTTCTCCCAGAAAATTATTGCAATTACACATGTTTTGTTATACACATGTTTATTACCTTTGTGTGTATTGGAACAACACAAAAAACAGAGGGGGAAAATGGCAAATTTGACATAATTTCACACAAAACTCCAAAGATGGGCCGGACAAAATTATTGCCACCTTTTCAAAATTTAGGGTAAATAACTTTGTTTCAA
>BRDA01037379.1:0-10072 GCA_036984385.1 Crenuchus spilurus | reverse complement strand
CATCTGTGCACCAAATTTAAATCACTTTTATTTATTTTATATATTTTAAACCTGAAAGTTGTTTTCCCACATCCAAATTTTATATGTGCAACATGATTTTAAAACAGCACTTTACTGTATTCTGCTGCTAATAAAAAATATATGTATGTATATACGTACATTTATATTCATATATCTATAACTTATATTTAAATGTTCCTGCTGCTACACTTTTACATTTTCATACTTACATTTTTTTATGTTTTACTTTTTATAATCTGTGCTGCAATATTGTTTCTTGTATATATGCATAAACTCCACACATTTTTCTTTTCTGTAAGTAAGTTCTGTCAAAAGCTGACATGCAACGAAATTTCGTTCTGTATGCACTCGTGTATAAGGAATGACAATAAAGGTTATCTAAGTCTAAGTCTAAGTCTAAGTCTGTATTATGAGAAGCACAAAACAGAATTGTTAAAACACGCAAGAAAAAAATATACCAGTTGTCCTCAACATAAGAAATCCTCTATGAAGGACCACTATTCCCAGAATGAAGATTATCGACAAAGAAAGAAGACTTACATAATGAAACGTTATAAGGAAGATCCCACATTTCAAGCAAGACAGAAGTCCTACATAACTAGGCGTTATGTGCAAGATCCCACATTTCAAGCAAGACAGAAATCCTACATGCAAGCTTGTTATACATGTAATTCTGCTTACAAACAAAGGAAAAGGCAAAGTTTCAGAGAGAGATACCAACATGATCCTCATCTCAGGATCCTTCACAAGTTACGATGTTCTTTGAAAATACAACATAAATATCGACAGGTCAGTGTATTTCGTCAACTTCAAGAACAGCAAAACCAGGATAAGCAGCATGTTGAAACTGTGCCACATGCAATTCAACAGGCCATTTCTTCATTTCGAACAGAGACACAGGTTGGTCCCACTTACGTCTGCACAGTCTGTCACAGAGCCTTATTTCCCAATCAGGTGAAGGTGTGCACACGTGAGAACTACAAAAGGAACACTGCTGTGGTACTGAATTGTCTTACTGGGAAATACATCCACACATGCAGTCAAGAATGCAATGATCTTGGGCAATGTTCACTTCCTGAAAGACAGACAGAATGGGTATGTCACAGCTGCAATGAAAACTTGATGACTGGAAACATTCCACCTATTGCTGCCATAAATAAAATGGAATTGCCACCAATTCCTCCAGAACTCTGCAATCTCAATGTTCTGGAGAGGCACATCATCGCAGGATATATTCCATTTGCCAAAATAATATGTCTTCCCAAGGGACAACAGAGAGCAATTGTTGGGTCATGCGTATGCGTATGTTCAGAGGTGGAGTCAACAGTCAATGCATTGCCAAGGCCCAGCAAGTCTCAGCTTTTAAAAGTCAAGTTGAAGAGGAAGATGGATTACAAAGGGCATTACCAATTTCAGACCTTGGATATGCATAAGGTACTGCGTGCCCTATTCAAGCTGAAAGAAATCCATTCTGAGTATAAGGATATACACATCATCAATGATCCAGCAGCTTTTGATTTAAGGAATTTGAATGATGAAGACAACATGATGGAAGATGACAACATCACTGCTGATGTAGCAGAAGCCATCAAATTTATGGAAAGTGACAGATGGGATAATGCGGGACAGCCTGAGGAAGTGGATCTTAATTCCAAGAAGAAATCATCCAGCCCATCAGAAGGAGTAATCGATGAGGAAAACCTTGATGAAGATAATGTGACCAACCAGAATGCCAGTTTCCTGCAGGATACATGCCTTCAACCAGCTGATATAGCACATGAGCTACTAACATTTGGTGATGGCATATTCTGGATTGCTCCTGCAGAGGGAAACAGACCAGTTGGATTTTTCAAGGTACAGAAGCTTGAGGCCATGGCATTTCCTGTCCAGTTTCCCACAGGTGCAGACACCTTGGATGAGACAAGCAGGATGAGAAAACTAACACCAAGCAGATATTTCAATGCTCGACTGTTCTCTGTGGACAACCGATTTGCCTTGGATTCAAATTACATCTTTGCCCAGTGTGCAGTAGAGTTCCACCTTGCAACAAACAGCATGTCCATCCAGCTCCGGAAAGGGAAGCCTCTGACCAAAGATGGATGAAAATAACTGCAAGGTTATTGCAGGACAAGGACAAAGTAGAGCGAATGGTGCGGAACAAGTATGCCACTCGGTTCATGCAGCAACTACGAGGAACCCCAGCTTATTGGGAGAAGACACTTAGGGACCTTTTTGCTATGCTTCGGCAGTTGGGTACCCCTACGTTTTTCTGTACCTTTAGTGCTGCAGAGATGAGATGGCCAAAAATCATTCAGGTCATCAAAGCACAACAGGGAGAACAAGTTGACTTTGCAGAGCTTGACTGGGCCACAAAATGTGAGATACTGAGAAGCAATGCCGTCACAACTATGCACATGTTTGACAAACGTGTGGATGCCTTGATGAAACATCTGCTGTTATCACCAGCACAGCCCACTGGAAAAGTCATTGACTACTTCAATCAAGTGGAGTATCAAGTAAGAGGATCACCACACATTCATCTTCTAGCTTGGTGTCAGAACGCACCTGTTTTCGAAGATGATCCTGATAAAAAAGTCTGTGAATTTGTAGATTCATACATCACCTGTCAGTTGCCAGAACCAGACATGGACCCTGAACTTTTTAAGATTGTATCAGAGGTACATATTCACAGCAGAAGTCACTCGAAATTCTGCAAGAAAGGGAAAAAGCACTGCAGATTTGGATTTCCCAAACCACCTACAGAGGAGACTTTCATCACAAGACCGTGTAAACCAGACGGTGACCACCCTGAATGCCCTTCTACAGAAGCCAAAAAGAAACTCAAACCATTATGGGAACTGCTGAATGACCCAAAAACATCATGTGAAAGTACCATTCAGCTACTGGCCCATTGTAAACTGAGTTATGAGGAATACATGAGGGAAGTCAATGCATTAACCAGCTGGAGCTGGTTCATGTATTCCTCATAACTCAGTTTACAATGGGTGTGCTCATGATGAAACGTCAGCCAAAGGACAGCTGGGTAAATGCTTATAACAAGCACTTGCTCAGGGCATGGAATGCCAACATGGACATTCAGTTCATTCTAAATCCATATTCCTGCATAATGTACATAGCTGAACACGACAAAGCTGAACACGACATGAGTGACTTTCTTAAAAAAGTTGCTACTGACATACGTCAAGGAAGCACTTCTGATCGTGATGAAATGAAACATTATGCAGGCATACTCCAAACATCGAGAGGTCAGCGTTCAAGAGGCGGTTGCTCAAGTGTGCAGTCTGAAGCTCAAATCCTGTTCTCGAAGTGTCATATTTGTACCAACTGATGACAACGCCTTAAGAATGACTCTACCGTTGAAGTGCCTAAATGACAAAATACCAGAGTCAGAGAACATCTGGATGTCGGGATTATAAGATAAATACAAGAACAGACCCGACACATCAGAATTTGGAGTGATGTGCATGGCAGAGTTTGCTTCCACCTACAGAGTTGTGTACGGCAGACACCGAAGCCATGGAAATCCCATAGCACTTCAAAACAATATGGGATTCATTCAGAAGCAAACACAAAGAAAACCCGCTGTTATCCGGTATGCTCGATTTTTTGAAAAGAAATTCCCAGAGAAGTACTATGGCACTTTGTTGAAGCTCTACCTTCCTTACAGTTCAGATGCACAGCTTAAACCAAAAGGTTTCATATCCTATGAGGACTTTTATTCCTGTGGTTCTGTACGGCTTCCAGGAGAGGAATACCTTCGGGCTGTGTGTTCCATCGTCCACGAGAACAGGACAACATTTGAAAAGAACAATGAGGCTATTGAAAAAGCCATTGAGGAACTGGAAAAAAATTGACTAATGGAGGACGCATGGACAACACTTGCACCTGAGACAGAACTTCTACGACTGGAGTGCATTTCAGAACATGGGGAGACAAACCCAGAAGATATCAAAGAACAGGATGATGTTCCCAAATACTGCAGGAGCCCCACCAAGAAATCCAATGGTGCACTAACATTTGAGCCCCTCTTATTGAACCTAACGTCATACGTTCAATGTGTCGAAGTTTTAATCTAACACAGGCTTCTATCTTCTACACAATCCAAACATGGTGCAGACAGCGTGTTTACCAAAAGAATCCTGGACAGTTCTTTTACTTTGTTACTGGTGGAGCTGGAACTGGAAAGTCACACCTCATTAAATGCATATACACAGAGGCCACAAAGATACTGGAGAAATTGCCCTGCATTTCTGAGGAAAGTGACATTTACATGCCAACAGTTCTGCTGACAGCATTCACTGGCACAGCGGCTTTCAACATTTCTGGAAAGACCCTACACTCCATCCTTAAACTTCCACGCCGTCTCACACCACCATAACAGGGACTTGGAAACAGACTGGACGAACTCCAAGCACGGCTGTGCAAAGCAGAGATCATCATTATTGATAAGATATCTATGGTGTTCAAATCTCTCTTTGCGTATGTTAACTGGGGACTTCAAGAAATCAAAGGAAGCAAGAAGCCTTTTGGAGGAATGTCTGTTTTGGACATTGGAGACTTTTACCAGTTGCCACCTCCTGGTAAAGCGAAACCTCTCTGTGTGTTTGAGGACCATGTGGTGGATTTTTGGCAGGATCTGTTTCAGATGGTCACACTCACAGATATCATGCGACAAAAAGGATGTTGTATTTGCTGAGCTACTGAACAGGATACGGGTAAAGCAAAAGGGAGAGGCATTATCTGAAGAAGACCGAGCCTTCCTTAGCCAGGCTATGGCAAAGAATTGCTCTAAAGATGTCCTCCATGTTTTTGCCACCAACAGAGTAGATCAGCACAATGCAACAATTTCTGCTCTCCATGGAGAATTGATTAACATTGATGCCCACAACTACAAAAAGGATCTCCAAACAGGACGGATGGAACGACAGACGGCACCATTTAAAGGCCAAAAAGGAGACCTACCAGACACATTACAAGTTGCTGAGGGGGCTCGCATTATGCTAATCAGGAACATTGATGTGAACTATGGATTGGTCAGCGGCTCCTTTGGGAAAATCGGCAAGATTGTTCGCCAGGTCCAGCACGGGAAAGAAGTTGTTAACCTGCTTGGTGTCGATCTTGACAACTCACATGCTGAAAAGACCCATGGGACCAAGATATCTGGAGGACCAGATAACTTGGTTTACATAGAAAGAATCGAGGAGCCGCTGGGCGTGATTTGTCATCAGTTCCCAATGAAACTGACCTTTGCTTGTACTGCTCACAAGGTACAAGGCATGACAACATCTGCAGTAGTTTCATTACGGTGCATATTCGAACCAGGAATGGCATATGTTGCTCTCAGTAGGACCACCTCAATTAATGGACTGCACATCATCGACTTTAATGAAGACGGGATATACTCCGATCCAGACATCACAAACTCTCTGGAGAACATGCAAAAGGCAGCTTGTGGAAATGCTATGACACTTCTCAACTGTCTTCCGCATTTAAGTGAACCTTGCCTTATAGTTGTACACCACAACACCGAAGGACTGTCAACCCACATAGAAGATTTGAAGCATCATCACGAGATGTTACTTGGAGACATCTTGTGCTTCACTGAGACACATCTCTCTGGTCAGATTGTTCCAGACAACATTCAGTTAGAAGGATACCAGCTGTACAAGCGCAACAGACATTCATCTTTCCTCACCCATTCACATCTATCCAATCAGAAGGGTGGAGGTGTTGCCGTGTATGTGAAAACCCATATTAAAGTGGTCCACATGCAGTACATACACAATGTGACTGACCTGGAGTTCCTGGTGCTGAAAGTTGAAGCCCCAATTTCTGCAGTGATTGTGATCATTTACAGACCTCCAAATTACAGTCTTGGACTGTTTCTGCCAAGGTAATTTGCTAGATTAATTGGATATAATATCCCACCATCCAATCACTGTTTGTGGAGACTTCAATGAAGATCTTTTGTTGGACAAGAAGGGACCGATTTTGGAATGTTTCCAGTCCAAAGGCTACAGACAGCTAATCAAGGCTGCAACCACAGAGCGGAACACCTTGCTCGATCATATATACATATCGTGTCCAGAACACTGTATTCAGTCGGGTGTACTACAGACTTACTATAGTTATCATGAGCTAGTTTTTTGTATTACAGTGAAATTATTAATTGCTAAGATTATATGCTGTAATGCTACATCTTACACGTTTTAATGTTGTAATGTTATATATTGCATGTTTAATGTTATATTGTATATAAATAGTTTTTCTTTACTGTTTCATGTTCATGTTGTTTTTAAAATATACTTACTTGAATAATTTATTGTTTCTGTATTTATTATGAACACATTTTTTAGTGTTTTGTATTAAAAGCATTTTGATACAATAAAGTGTGTTATTATTTGAATTGTAAAATTTGTCTTGTGGTCATTTGTAAAGTGTTCATTTGATTAAGAAGAGGGATGCACCGATACCACATTTTTAAAAACCGAGTATGAGTGTACATTTAAAGTACTTGCCGATACCATGTACCAATAAGTAATAAATATCAATACTTACAATTTAAATGAAACGGAGGCTGTATGTGTGTCTTATGGCTCCAGTTAGATGTGTTTGTGATCTATTTAATCTAAACACCTAAGATAATGATAACGGATTACACATTTCCCCTTTATACACTGAAACATTCAAAAATGAAACATATCAGATATACATAATCATCACCGTTAGCGAACTAGCTAGCTACATTACGTTAGCTTACCTTTTTGTAAAGCTCGTGGTGGTGAGAACTGAGGACCTCTTGAGGTTAGTAGTGCTTTTCCCAGTTATTTTACATCCACAAACGTTGCTCTGTTTTGTTTTGTGTGGCAGCGAAAGTGAAATTACTCCATAAATCGCTTCTTCTTTTCCGTCGAAGCTGCAACAGTGATGTCAGCACGTTGTGTTGTTAAGCTTCAGCAGTCTGACTGTGACTGGGGAGTTTAACGTGCTTTGAGAAAGTCAGACGTGCGGCAGGTTTATTTTAAAAAGCGGATTACTGGACAAAAAATTATTTTAGTCATTCTGTGACATTTTCGTTTAGTTTTTATTCGTCGACGAAATGTCTATTACTTTTAGTCATAGTTTTCGTTTTAAAATATTAGTTTTTATTTAGTTTTTGTCTCGTTTTCATCGTGAAAAAATGGTCGTCAACGAATATTTTTCGTCATAATTATCGTTAACGAAATTAACACTGCTTTTGTCACCTTCATTCACCTGGAAATACCTCCACACCACGGACATAGCTGCTCCTTCTCTACTACCAGGCTGGTTAAAGTCACGCTGCCGTTAAGTGGCTTGTTCAGCTCGGCTACCGTACGTAGTCGTCTTCTTTTTTAATTTTATTGTTTTTATTTTATTAAATTTTATTTATTTATTTATTTTGTGGCGCAAACTAATACTGTCTGTTAGAAGGAGTACAAGTACATGCACATGGTATCGGACTGATACCTGATGCTGGTATTGGTATCCGTGCATCCCTAATTAAGATTTTTTACTAACCTTTATTAATGTTATTTCAACTGAGTGATTAATTGTTAGCAATAATTTAATTTAATATTTTAATAATGGAACAGGTGGTCAAACAGAAAAAAGACAATCTGATATATTTTCTAATCTTTGTTTAAAAATGTGCAAATTGACATAAGAGGTTTAACTATGCAAAAAAGAACTTGGCTTTCATCAGTTAATCATTTTGTGTCTCAATTTGTTTGTCCCAGGCATTGACCCTAAACTTTCTTAAGCGATGCAATCATAGGCAGGAGGGCCACAGTCCAGGAGATCCCAGACAGGCAGAGGGCAGAGAGGACTGTCATGTGACTGTGAACAATGCCGTCATAGACAGGAGGGTATTATCCATAATATAACCAAAATCAAACAGGGCAAGAAATGCATATCTAGTTATTATTATTATTATTATTATTATTATTATTATTATTAAGCTGAATATTTTATGGTTTTGTACAGTTAGTTGGAAGAAACAATGGTAATTTCTTACCATGTGTCATAGATGCCTAATTAATTCTGTTTATTTCTGTCTTTGAGGATGTGAATCTTGATGCAATGAGAGAAATGGAGAAAATGGATTTGGGCATCTACATTCTCCAACATGAGGGAGCAGACTCTGCAGATCCACCAGAAGATGTCAGCATTGTCATTGAAGGATACACAGTGCTGCTAGATCTGGGAAATTTGACAAATGGGTGTGCAGTCCTGCATGGCTTGATCTACAGTTTAAACTTGAGCTATCCCAAGGACCTGCGATACACATTTGAGTTTCTTCAGAAAGTGTTGGTGTAATTGGATGGTAACAAGCTCTCCAATAAAGTGCAGGTCCTCAAAATCAAACTGCATGAGTGAAATCTACAGTGCAAAAAACTTCTGTTGACTTTTACTTGGACAAAGCAATCAACTGAGTGCCTTTGGATATTAGAGTAATACCAGAAAAAACAATAAGCAAACCTAAAGAGTGAATTTTGTTGGATTGTAATAACTTCAAACTTGAAACAGGTTTGAATTCATTCTAAAAGTGAGTTGGATGAGAATTTTCCATTAAGATGCAGGTCCTGAGTAAAATCACCTGCAGCAGTCAAGACTGAACCTGGACTTAGACTTCTGTTGACTCATCGGCTGTTACACATTTTTGAATTTTGGACTGCTGACAAAACAAACAGATTTAATAGACTATCTTGTAGTTTTGTCTTGAAGTTTGTTCTTGTTTTTGTTTAGTTTTTTTTTTGTAACTTGTTTCAAGTACAGCCATGAACATTTGTCATTGTAAAGTGAACAACTTATTTTTTTCCACCAAGTATTCAGAAAACAATTTAAGTTTTTCAATTTAAGACAATCAGCAGTATTGATATTGTTTTCAACAGTAAATGTTCAACATTTTCTTTTTAATGGTTTGTTCATTTTAATGTTTTATCAAAGTGCAGTTATTAGAGATTAGAAATTATTGTTTCATATGTTTTCATATTGTTCTTTTCACAGTGCTACATTAATCAACACAACAGTCATGTCAGGTGCCACACTTTGCTTTTTTTCCCCTTGACAATAAGTTACTGTGAAACAAATTAAACACATCCTCACAAAATTTTTGTTTGAAGTGCTGAAGCCTGTGAATCATTCATGAAGCATTGTCTTTGATGCTAGCTTAACATTCATTGTTATATTTAAAAAAATGATTTTTTTTTGGAGCAGTTGTGTTCATTTGTTTGGGCAGGCAATCCTTGGTTATTACCATTTATTATTTAAAACATGGGGCTGGTTTAGAGGTTCTTGCCTCCAAAGTAGACATGTTAAAGGAATTCAGCCTTATCAGATAGAATGAAAAAAAAACATTCATAAATTTAAAAAAGAGAACTTAATTTGAAACGAATTTCTTTTTTAATATTTTTAATATATTTTTTGTCTGCTATATTTATTTTGTACATTTCAAGTTTATACTTTCTGTAAACAAATTTGTATTTATTTGTATTAAAGGCACAGTGTGATGTATTTGGTAAATATGACCCTGCTGTTATACTGTAGTTATATTAATGCATTGCATGCTGGGACAGAAATGCGAGCCTCATGTTGTGAATGAACACCCTTGTAAGACTCCAGTAAACATAATCATAACCTGAGTTAAACACATCTCTGTCTCTGTGTGGTTACATGAGTTATCTTCAGTACATAAGGTGTGCTACTGATATAACAAGTGGCGACGAAGGTGGAGCAGCAATGCATGTCGTGTTTGTGAGTGCAAAAAGACTGCCGTGCTGGATAACTCTGAGTTAGCTCCGAGGCTAGAAGAAGCTGCGTCAGCAGGGAGAAGTGCAGACCCTCTCGAACAGCGGACACCAGTGAAACTATGAGTGTCTGCTCAGCAGTGTTGCGAATAACGGTGTTAAAAAAATGCCGTTAGGTAACGACGTCATTTTGTCAGTAACGGGATAAAATAATTAATTACTTTTCCTGTCGTTACAACGCCGTTGACGTTACTGGTCATTAA
>BRDA01037378.1:0-20425 GCA_036984385.1 Crenuchus spilurus | reverse complement strand
CATTCCACAAGTATGTATTCATTTTAAAATGATTTATTAGGTAAAAAGATCAGACAAAAGTTGAACAAATTAGTTCTCTTTCAAGGACAGTAAAGACATGCCCACATACATGTATTGATGCTGTATTTATGTATAGATCAGTACCTACTACAGGGTTCCTGTGAATGCTTGCAAAGTCTTATAAAGTCTTGTATACAACCTTGGTCAAAAATGTCTATAATGTCTTATTCTACAGATGGAAGTCTTGTTATTTCTTATATGGAATATTTCTCTTCACAAAGACATTAATTGGCTTGAATACAAGTAGTCAGGTATAACTTAAAGGTGTGAAAACATGTAGAATTGTATGAATATTAATAAATGAACTTAAACATTAAAAAACTGGTGCCTTTTATTTGGAACAATTACACTAGCAACAAAATACAGGATTTCCATTAAAATGTATTACAAGTATTTAAATACTGTAACATTAAATTAACTCAGATGATAGCATTGAATATTTCTACATTTACATTCTACATTTTATTTACGGAGGTCTCCGTGTTCTTTACTTTGGATTAAGACCGTCGACAGTTTGAAAAAATTGATAATTTGTGTAGAGCCATTGGTCACTAGATAGTATCAGCAAGGCAAGAAAACATGGCTATATTTATGTCAGTGGCCATGTGATAGCAGCATTACACAATTTAATTCTTTGTCTTCTTTGTAAATAACTTACATTTTGAAAATCGGATCATTATTAATGATTTTACAGCAATTAGAAGTCATGTAAGCAGTAAGGCCTAGAGAAAATGTCGGTTACGACGGATGCGAGAGCCGATAGTAGCCTAACATGTCATCAACCATTTTAGTACTTTGATTAATGTTAAAGAGCCTTTTATCCTCTTTGTAAATAACTTTAAATTTTGAAAATCGGACAATTATTAGCGAAGTTAGAGCTTTGAGAAGGCCGCAGTGCTGGTCATGTGCCATTATTTACAAGCTTCACTTGCACACAACATGGCGTCGCGCCGGCCTCAATGCTAGCGAATAGGCAGTGTCCTATCCAGTAATATAGATCATTGTAAATCTCTATCAGTAGTTTGATCAGAGGAGGATGGATCCCCTTTGTGAGTCTGGTTCCTCCTAAGGTTTCTTCCTCCAGCCTTGAGGGAGTTTTTCCTTGCCACTATTGCCTTCGGCTTACTCACATCGGGCTTAGAATCAGATTGTTTGATACTAATTATGTAAAGCTGCTTTGTGACAACGCCCATTGTAAAAAGCATTATATAAATAAATTTTGATTGATTGATTGATTGATTGATTGATTGATTGATTGATTGATTGATTGATTGATTGATTGATTGATTGATTGATACTTTCTGGTATTTTTATGTTAACTGTTTGATGAATATGTTTTAATAATTTTTTTCTTGTACAGTACCTTTAATCCAGACTATGGAGTCAAGGATCTTAATCCCCACAAAGAGCTCCCCTCTACAATGAGCTTGTGGACAGAAGCCTGAAGACATGGTTGACACTCCTGGGGTTTATCATCTTCTCTGCACAAGAACACTGAAGAAGACATTCAGATTAAATATTGCATAGAGGCTTGTTGTAAACATGAATCAAATGCAGTGTTTTTTATGTGATACAGTTTTCCACTATTTGCTGAATCTGTTGGTCATTTATGTATAAATTCTAATAAATGTAAAACTGTATTTCAAATATCATGAAGCACAAATGGATGAAAATGTACTACAATAGTATTTAATAAATAAGTTAATAAAAGACCCAAAGGCTGAAAGGTTTTGTTATGTGTAAAAAGAACCCCTTTCATTTTTGCCCTACCAAATAAATTCACAAGTTTGAAAATTGCATCACAAAGCATGGATTGAGCCATTTCGCAGCACTTTATTTTTGTTTGAATTACATAGATTATAGGAGAACTTAAAGGTGAAAACAGTTCTGCAATTATTCATCTTGGTCTGATTTCTTAAATAAAAAATATCTGGTATTTTAACAGTGGAGCCCAAATATATATAACATACTACATATTACATATTAGATATATACTGTAGCAGCTATTTACGTATAGTGTGTATATGATAAGTACAGTACACACACATCACAGACTGCTTAAATTGTATGTACAGTGTATTTACAAATCATAGACTGTACATAAGGCATATGTACAGTATATCACAGACTGCATAAAGTACAGTATATATACAGTGGTGCTTGAAAGTTTGCAAACCCTATAGAATTTTCTATATTTTGGCATAAATCTGACCTAAAATGTGATCAGGTTGTTCTACAACTCATAAAGCAGATAGAGAGAATGAAATCAAACAAACGAGGGAAAAAAATATTAGACTTGGTTATTTATTTATTGAGGAAAATGATGTCTGTGAGTGGCAAATGTACGTGAACCTTTAGAATTAGCAGATAATTTCATGGTGAAATTTGAATCAGGCGTTGTCAATCAATGGGATGACAATCAGGTTTCTGTTGATGCCATGTTTTATTTAAAGAACTGGGAGCTAACAAAATCTGATCTTCATGCATATCATGGCATGAACAAATGACATTTCTCAGGACCACAGTTGACATGTAGATGTATCAGGCTGGAAAGGGTTACAAAACCATGTTTTGGACTCCACCTGTCCACAGTCAGACAGATTGTGTACAAATTGAAGAAATTCAAGTTAATTATTACCCTCCCCAAGAGTGATCAACAAACAAAGATTACTTTTTGAGTTCACAAAGTAACTTAATGATCTCACCATTAGGAGAACACTAAACAACAATTGTGAACATTACTGCCCATCTGTAGTGTGCTAATCAGATCATGGACAAGTCAGAAGGCTATTGTGACATTTCTGTGGACAGATGAGACAAAAATATATTGTTTTGATTTAAATGAGAAGCATTATGTTTGGAGAAAACATCGCATTCCAGCATGAAAAACGTCATCTCATCTGTGAAATACGGTGGTGGTAGTATCATGGGTTGGGTCTGTTTTGCTGCATCTGTTTGATTTGGTTCTCTTTATATACTTTCAGGACTTGTGCGACAATCTCATTAAATTTTAGGTGAAATGTATGAGAAATATTGAAATTTCTAAAGGGTTCACAAACTTATAAAATATGTTCGTTCAGTGTATATATTCATATAGAATAAGTAAGTTGTATACATATACTGTACACATATTGAATGAATACTATACTATGTTTCTGGTAGTTTCCAGCGAGAAAAAGTCAACGAATGATGGCGTCACATCTCCATGGCAACACAGGACAACGACAACGGCCTCGCAGGTCCACTGTGACAAACTACAGGCCATTAAAACGGTCTGTTTAGTAATATAATAGGCTGGACGTCGGCTAAACTTAGCGAACTCATTTATTTGTAGATTTTTACATTTATTTGTAAGATTTCTTATCCTGTTTGTTGGTGGAAGGTCGTTCAGGTATGTGTTTTCCTGTGTTGAGAGCTCAGTGCTAGCTCACCTGTTTATCCCCAAATACTGACTCTGAACGTTGCCATGTCCTGTTTCTGTGTTTTGTTGATGTTGGCAGGTTGTGTTCACTAAAACGCGGAAATGGAAGGAGTTCGTGTCGGAATGGTTAGAGACTCTATGCTAACCAATCCTCTTTTAATAAGGGTAAGAATTTGGATATAATTAATAGTGTAAAATTGAAAGTAAGTACAATTTTGTCTTTAAAATGAAGGCTTAATTAAAGCCTGGACGAGCATACGTGTAGAAAAGTTTGTTTAATTTCAGGAGTACTTCTGTGGTTGGTTAGGTACTTAAAACAACCACCAGATGGCAGTATTTATCCCAAATTCGCAGAACCTGTGATACAGTCTATTTTTTTCTTCTCTTCTCTTCTATCCTATCCTTTTCTATCCTTTCCTGTTGACTAGGCATGGCTAATAAATCACATTTTCACTTGTGTGCTTCTTAACAGCCAATAGATAAGAAATCAGGGAGAGACTTTGAGCTTTCACTGTTGTTTTTAAAGCAGCCACCAGATGGCAGTGGTTTCATAGAACCTGAAACCCAATAACAAATGTTATCCTCTCAGGCTTTTCTTAAGTTTTGTCTACTGGTTTAACTTATGTCTTAACTAAAACACTGTACATCTAACAATTCACAATGATTCTCTCCTTTCACTTAATCCTTTTCTGTCCCCCACCGTCCTCTATCCCCTTTCTTCATTCATTTTGTTAGGCCATCATGCTGAAGTCTGTATTCTGTGGTTACCTTGATCAGCATATAATTCATCTAATTCTGCCTCATTTCAACTTCATCAACTCTTCCAGTGGAGCAGAAGGGAGGATGAATTGAGCCAACTCAATCCTCTACTTCTCCTTTTGTTATCCACATTACTTAAACATAATGCCCTTGCACAGCCAAGCCCTCCTACCCCCTTTCTCTCTTTTCACACTCATCCAATCACTCTGTCCATCCCTGGTGGGATAAGAAGCCAGCGTTAGACCTTTTGCTTGCTCGCACCCCTCCCTCTGTCTCTCTGTTCTCCAGGGTTATTTGATATGCCCCTTCTGACTGATGCAGAAAATAGGATTACTGTATTTAAATGACTATGATAATGAACTGTTCGTATCTTGCTATGGTCCCACAAGATCAAGGATTTCTCATTTGTTTCCATTGTGAGACGTTTTAGCTACAGCTTTTTGGCCATGCTCTGGAACAATGGTAGAGTCATCTGTGAGGATTTGGGCTTTTGTCGTTTTGGCGTTGCCTGATGTCTCTTCTCTTGCGGTTTGTTTTTTAGCTGTAATGTAGAACTTTCAACCCTAGTCCTCCAAGAGTCAAGAAAGACTTTCCTTCCTTGTTCAATAGTAAACTGTAAAAAGTGCTTTTATTGCAGAGAGGTGGGCCTACTACTGCTAAAACACTTGAGAGCATAGTGAATCCTGTACTTTGCATAGCTGCTGTACAGTGTGGAGGACCAGTTCATCATCAGTTGAGTTTTGTCTGCTTCAGGCAGTTTTGATGTATGGCTGTCCCGCTGGGAACAGAGGCATATATCATAGTAATATACACCACTGCTAATGTTCCTCAGCGTACAGTAGATGGATTGGACTAAGTTGTATATAGTAAATGTAGGTACCATAGCCTTGGTTTTGTGTTTAAGGAAGTGTGTTAAAAATAGAGGTTCTTTGGAGCAGTAACATGCAAGAACCACTTTTGGTTCCATCGGACATCGGATGATAATGTTGTTTTGTGGAAATGAAAAGTCTTCCATATTATCTTCTCTTCTCTTGTCTTCTCTTCTCTTCTCCATAGTTAATTCCCTTTTGATGAGACATGGCCAATAAATCCTATTTTCATGCCTGTGTTCCCCGATGGCCAGTAAATGAGAGATCGGGGGGGAGATTTGGGGCTTCTGTTGTTGTCAGCACCCTCAGTGGGCCCCGCTGGGTAGCAGGCTGGCTGGGTTCCATTCACAGCCTCTTATTCATGCTCATTAGTGTTAGCTTAAGCTTACTACGTACTGTAGCTTGTGTCAGACTCAAAGAAATCTCAGATCTGACCATATTGGGTTAAATCTATACAGTATGTAGGCTGTTTTACGCTGCAATGAACAGAGCACAAATCCATGTGAGACAGACTGAAATACAAACTTGCCTGACCGATAAAGGCCAGAAAACCTACTTATCCCAATACAACATGATGTAACACCAGTAAGAAAGCTCTAGCTGGACATAATCAGGCAAAGCACCACCCAAATCTCTATTAAGGTCAGCTAAAGCATACATTAGGTAAAGATGCAGTATGTAATAATGTAGTTAGGTCCATAGACTCACAAGCCTCATGCTTTCCACCAGAGTAACAAGCCATTTCATCTTCTACACGGACACTGTAGCAAAGCAGAGGCTCATTATTAATGAGATCCAGCTGGGCCCACTGTAGGTACAAGCACAGCGACACAGATACATAAGCACAAAGCCCAATGCATAACCATAAACTGCTCCCTTAATAAATAACCTCATGTAAATGAGCTGTGCAAAGTGACCATTGCCCACGTGTAGTCAATCATAGCCAAGACAGCGCATAAGCAATGCGTCACATTACTTGTGAGACATAATGAGTGTGTACCTGATGAATCAATGTAATGAGGAAGTAATGAAGGGTAAGCACATCTATCATTGTGATTTACCAAGTTCCAGTGGTGGATGATATTCATGTAATTATACATTTAGGTTCTGCATGGGCCGAATTCAACCATGTCTGGTTTTAGAGAGACCATCAAACACACACCTGCAGTTCTCACACCTGCAATCTGAGGCATTCTTAACAAGTTATTCATTAAATATTCCTTTGGCTTGTGTTTCAGACAGTCAGATTATAACTTTAAGCATTTTGGTTTAATACATTCTGTAGAAATGTAGTGCTTACTTGTTGGAAAATATAATGTTGTCATTACAAAGGCTTCAGTTTTGATACCAGTGTGCTACATGGCACCTACATAAGTTCAACATGACATAAAGTGATTTAAACATAAACAAACAGGAGGCATTGTTTTTCATAAAGATTACACTAAAATGCTTGATTCAAAACAGCCCAATTTGAGTAATTTCTATAACCCAGGACCGGGTCAATATATAAAAGAACATATGCTTCGTTAAATTGATCCAGCATTGCTTGATTAGAAAATTAACCCAAAAGGCTTAGTCATAAGACTTACCAAGTGTATAGGGTTACTCTGACCCAGCACTGGGTTGTTTTAAAGTCTTTGAATGGGTTACCATCTGAAATATGCTTTGTTTCTTTGCTTTGTATTATTTATTTTGTAAAATATATAATTTTCTTTTTTTGGGAAAACAAACATTGTAGCTAAGCTAATTAAGCTAATATTTGCTAATCCTATCAGTGTTACATTAACAAAAGTTAAATAGAAAGTAACAGTTTTCAGTTTTCAATATAATTTTACTTCAAATAAAACTTTTTGTATTGGTTCCACTTATTAGAGTGTAGTAAAACGTTTTATGGAAGGCCACTGACTTCTGTCTTCTAATAAACTCTGTTCTAATCAGCTGTTAATTTATGCTGAAAATTGACATATTGGCTGGGTTGATCTTGTGATGCAGTTAATAACTCTTGTAAACTTTTCTAAAATTGACCCAAAAGGTACAACCCAGCATTTGGGAAAAAAAACCAGCACAGTGGCATGCAAAGGTTTGGGCACCCCTGGTAAAATAGCATGTTTTTGTGATTTAAAAAATCATACAAAGATAAATAATTTCATAACATTTTCACCATTATTGTGATCTCTAATCTGTACATTTCCACTGAAAATAAACTGAAATCTTTTAGAGTGGAAAAATACAAATAAAGAACAAAAACAACATGGTTGAATAAATAAGGACACTCTTTAATAGTTTTTTGAAGTGTCCTTTGAATTTATGATAGCATTCAGAATTTTTGGGTAGGAGTCTATCGGCATGTCACATTTTGACTCTTCATCTTAAGCTTTTTAGCAGAGGTCAGAAGGTTTTGTGCCAAAATTGACTGATATTTGGATTGTTCATAATTCTCTCCACCTTTAGTAAAGTTCCAGCTTCAGAAAACAAGCCCCAAAGTATAATGCTGCCTCCACCATGCTTCACTGTGGGTATCAGGTTCTTTTGTTGATGCACAGTTTTGACTTTACACCAAACATACCTTTTGGAATTTGAAATTATCCCACATGATTTTGGCAAAACAGCTGAACTTGGATGCTTTTCTTTGTAAGAAAATGCTTCTGTCTTGTCATCCTACCCCACAGCCACTGTTCCCTCTAAGCTGCGCGTGTGCGCAATCGCGCACTGCTGACACGGTCTCCGCGCACAGAAAATATGCGCTGCGCACAAAAAAATCCAATCTGAATTTAAAATAAAATAAACACATAATTCATTCTGTACTATTTTGCAATGTGAGTCAGTGAGTGACACAAATTCGGTCACAAATTCTCACAGCCTGGTGTGTTCACTAGTGTGTGTGCGTGTGTGTGTGTGTTTCACTGCACAACTGGATTAAATGTGGAGGTCAAATTCTGTTGTGTGAAAATCACATTGGTGAATCTTAATCTTATTTACAATTTTCATTTACTGATTATTGAATACTGTTACTAGTTTATGAGTAGTAAAAATGCAAATAATCATGTCAATATATACTGTATTTTGCAGACAGAGTTACAGGACTCTCTCCCAGACCACAGTAGGACAATCTCACCCAGTGCACAGCAGGAGCTTCACACAGTGACTCATACTCATAATACAAGTCAGAGCTTTATAATAAAAATATTAAGTGTGTTGTAAAGTTGGAGTTTATAGTTGGCTTGGTTTGATTGGCAGTTCATGTTTTGCCATAGTTAACATGAAATATTTATACATTCAATAGCATTAACATACTACACAGGTCATGAACAAGATTTTTGTAATAGTCATTGTAAGTGGGCTAAAGCACTTAATTAAAGTATTCTAACAGAAATGTTAATGGAAATGCTGTAATTAGATTCTTTTAATAAACCATGTAACTTGGATGGATGCGATGCTGGCGTGACCACAGTGCTTTGTGGTTTGTTATTACTAACCCTGTAAAGCTGCTTTGTGACATCAGTTGTAAAAAGTGCTTTATAGATAAATTAGTTTTGATTTGATTGCACAATGTTGCTCTCAATGTTGTGTTTGCTCAGACACATCAAAAATGAGAGGGAACATTGCCCACAGCCCACATATATAAGAATATATGAGATTGTTGTCACATGCTACTCAACCAGTAGTTGTCAGAAATTCCTGCAATTCCTTTAATGTTGCTGAAGGCCTTTTTGTCTTTTCAGATTTGGAAGAAAGAGCAGTTTTTGGTAATATTACTATTGTGCCAAATCTTATTCTCACCTTGGTGACCGTCTTCACTGTGTTCCATGCCACATCTACTACCTTGGGAATGTTTTGTCCCCTTTTCTTGACTGATGCCTTTCAACAATGTGATCCTTTTGATGCTTTTATAAGCTCTTTGATGTAAGTTACAACAGATTAAATATCAAGAAAATGCTACTAGAACAGCTGGACTTTATTTGGGGTTAATCAGGTTGAATTTATGGCAGATGTGTATTAACTATTATTGATTTAATAATATTATTTAACTATTCATTATTTTATTTAAAATCATGAGTTTGAATGTGATTAGTTCATTCTGAACACAGCCAGAGCTCAAATTACAAGAGGCTGTCCATATTTATGAAACCACATTATTTTAGTTTTTTGTTTATTTTCCCCTCTATACAATTTCAGTCTGTTTTTAATGGAATTGTACAGTTTAGAGGTCACATTAAAGATGGAAACAATTCTGAAATTATTTATTTTTTAGATCGCAAAAGCCTGGCATTTTAACTGGGGTGCCCAAATTTTGCATGCCACTGTACATTTGCCAGTTTTGATCACTTGGCAAATGTAACCAATGCCAGTTAGCCTTTATAATTGTTAATGTAGCTTTATGTAACTTAGTATGATGAGTTTGTGTCATGTAGCCTTATGAACGGTACCCTTCAGTTACTAATTAGTAACTGTAACTAACTAGTTACTAGTTACTAAGTAAATGTAACATTTTGAGTCATTACAGGTCCATTTGTTATAAACATGTTAAGGGCCTTTGCCTTTTTAAGATGTTATAAATGAAGTAATGCATTAAAGAAAATGTAATTATGAGGTTTGGGTCTGTTGTGACAATATACATATCTGTATTGCAAGAGGTGGAGAACACTCATCCAACACATAACATTTAGCTTCTTTCATATTTGGGATTATCTCATCAATGATGCACAGAGCTCCAGGATTAGTCCTAATAAAAGGTGCATGAACATTACAATGCATGGCCAGGTTATTTGTGAAGAGCTGTGTTTATGCTGTGTGTGAGGCAGGGAAAAGAGGTGTGGGTGTGTTTGCCCAAGTCTGGAGTTCTCGTGGTTGAAAGGATAGATTTTTAAGTTCAACTAGTGTAATTTAAAGTTGAAAGATTTTGCCCTGGTGATAATGGAAATGCATGGTGTGAACATGAGGTTATGATTCTTGTTTCTCACTTCAGAATCAATCTTATGAATAAATGTATATTTTATCTTAAAGACGGGATCTTCTAAAAATGGCTATAAGTCTTGGAAATGAAAGACAGATTGTATCATTTGCACTGGCATATGAGCGTAATAGACTGTATTTGTGTTGAGTCTGTAATTACATTAGATACTTATCCCTTTGTGGCAATTTTGGATAGAAATAAAAATCCCTTCTTTATTGTTTGCATTATAGAAGCCTGAATACATATCATAAAGTTGATTGGGTGACTTCTTTCTGATTGAGGACAAAGGCAGAAATCAGAAACACGTAGTACATACACATTCCCATTTTAAGTAGTGAAAGCATGAGATTAGTTTTAAGTCTGTAGGCCTGCTGTGCTCTGGCCATGCACCAGATGGCGCTGAGCTGTGGTAGATGAGCCAGTGAGTGGAATGAACTCAGACAGATCGGCAGGCATTACTGCTATTATCTTCTAATCACCTCTATCAACTCCTCTTTTCAGTGCTCTTAGGGAAGAGATGCTTGATGCCAATCAGTGAAGAGAGGAATGAGATGAACAGACTTGAATGAATGAACAAATGGATTAAAATCAAAGTTTGCCACTCTGCAGATACCAGGCAAATTTTGGCTGGCTAGCCCCTTATGAAGCCTAAGAGCTCTTTTCTGAAAACCATGTGATCTAGTTGTTTAATTCAGGAGATATTTCTGGGCCAAAACAACATTTTCATGTTAGGAAGGAAGATAATTATCCTCCCATAACACAGTCATATTTCTGTTTAACCTATGTGCTCACATAGGTTCAGTATACACTACTTGCTATAAGCTTGGGCCATAGCAATAGTTTAAATGAAAGGTTGGATAGAATACATTGGTTTATTTTATGTTTATGTGTTTAAAACCCCTGATGGATAGACAGCAGGGTTGTAATCTGTCTTCAGCCATTAGACTCTTCCACTCCAATGTAATCAAGTAGCATAAGGTAGCATAAGAGTGCACTGCTAACGTTAGCTTTAGCAAACCTAGCTAGTTTATGAAAGCCTAGTTTTCCTAAAAATGTATATAAAAATGTGCAAAATATCACCTTATTTATAATTTGAACTTCAAATAATTTGATTTAAAATCTGAACTTTACACTATTATTTTAGAATTAAGAAAATAATCAAAATTTTTTTCAAACCCCAAGTCGGGCCTGTTACCATAAAGTGATATTAGATAGACTATGTAAATGATTTTTTAAAACTCAATATGAACAAAATTGTCAAGCATTAACTTTTATTTACCATTGGATAAAATGACATTTATAAAATTGATTACATTTGCACACCTAATTACATTGAACATATTGTGTTCAAGGGCAGACTGATCGAATGACTTTCACCTTTCGACTTAAGCTCCACCCTAAACACTTTTAAATAAATACAAAATAAATGATTAGATGATGCAAGGAATGGACACTTCTAGCCCCAGAGGCCTGCGGCAAAAAGGCCCATACCAGTCCAGACCCCTAACCCTAACTGACGATGAATGGCTAAAAAAAAGCAGTGGTGCCTGCTCTGACCATCACAGATGTCATCTGAAAGAGGCTGCCCTTGTAATGATAGGCCAATATGTGCATGTGTGAGGGATCGAGAATGGGGGTTGTGATAGGCCTGTAAGCTGCAAAGATGGACTCTTAGGGTCAGCGTTAAGCTTAGCTCAGCTCAGCCAAATCCTTAAAGCATACATGAGCAAGAGTGGCACAAAAGTGCGGTGAAATTAAAACCAGGGAGAGTGAATAGACAGAGGACAGACAGGAGGGGCGTCTTCACTAAGGGATGATTATGTCCCCCTATTCTCTACCCCTTTAAGACTGTGTGAATAATATGCTCCCACTGACCCTTCCATGGACTCTCGTGGAGCTGCCCCATTCTCTTACGGACTCTCCTGTTTTTCAGCAGGTCCATGCCTGGTTAATCAAAACACAATAAAGGGACAGATCACCAGTAAATGAGAATATAAAAGGAGCTTTTGCTTAACATAATCCCCCTCCTGATTTGCCTTTTTTGTTTTCCCCTTCTCTTTCAGGCCTTTATTAAGCCTGAAAGGCACAATAATGTTTGGAAGGGTCCGATTAGCCGTTTTGCGCCAGCAGTCAACACGTTCCTTCAGGCATCTCTAAGTGATCCCTTCAAAACAATCTGCAGATTGGAATTGCTGAGGGGATTAAAGGGATGACCCAAGAAGCACAGTGGCACAGACCCAAAAGATTGGTCCTTAAAGAAAAAGATTTGATGGGTTTAGGAGAGATGTTAACCACACGGTCTGGGTGGGTCATCCTGGGGGTGAATCAGAAAAGATCTATTGGCTTCTTCAGGCTTTTGGTCACTACTGGAGGTCTGCCTTAATGGGACAGTTTTTGTATATGGCCCATGGCTAGTTATTGAGTTATTCATTATTCCAGTTTATGGATGACCTTAGCAGGGAGGATCACTTGTGTGGGGTCCAGTGAGATGAGAATATTTAATCCATTTTTCCACCTGGATAGTTCAACTGAAAACTGTCTGTAGGGAATCTACAGACATTCAGACAAGTGAAAATAGTCTTTTTTTACTGCAGCACTTATGTTATTTAAATAGGCAAGGATGCTAGTTTGGCCTACAGAGATCAAAAAATTTTATTTATACTCCAACTGAGGTTTCATGTGTTTATTTAATCCATAAATTGTGGGTTTCATGGTAAAAAACCATCCAAAAATGTAGCTGTTGAGAAACTAGCGCTTGTTGTTGTTTATTTATCTTTTTAAGATGTTTGTTTTCTCCTTTTTGTGAATGTAACACTACTTTTGGTAGATAATAGTAACTACTAACTTTAGGCATATCTTGGGCTCTGTGGGCTTAATTCTTGTGATCTGTATGCTTACTTGTTAATAAAATATTGATCACAAAAAAGAAATCGGCACATCATGTTCGCTGCATCCCTAGATGAAAGTACCTTAAACTGTGTTGCGATGAGAGCGAGCATATGCATCTCCTTGGCTGAATGAAGGGCCCCTTTCCTGCCTGACAGACAAGCATGTCACAAAGCCTCTTCCCCAAAATCACACATGACAGTGCTGAAGAGAACCAGCGAGCTGTTTGACTGACATGCTAGTGTGCTACCTTCATGCTAGCATGCCACCTTCATGTTCCATCTTGCAATAAAGAGACAGCTGGATCAAAGGCACACTCGTACCACCACACGCAGGTAGCGTATCCGGTTGTCACCCTTGCTGCGGTTTGATTCTCCATTTTCTCACCTTCTCTGTAGTCAGGCATACTTTAAAAAGAGGCCTCGAGATGTTCCACTTTGAAAGCTCAGCAGAACAACGGCACTATGTTACCGCGGGCTTGTAGCAGGCCCTTGGCCCCAGGAGATGCTCGCAGAGTCGGCGATGACAGGCTAGCAGCGAGCCTACTACCTGCTGTTGCTGTCTCTAAATCTTTACCTGTCAATCATCACATAGTTATGACTCTGGAGAGGTAAACTGTGGATTAGATGAGGCAAAGTGGACCACAGCCTGACAGCAATGCATACTGAGGCCTACTCATTCCTGACTGAGGAACAGATCCATCAACATCATCTACCTTATTGAAGAGCTCAGTTGAAATGCATTTTTACCATGTGGTGACAAGTCACAACAATCTTGTGGGCATATTTTATGGTAATTAGTGTTTCTTAGATCTTGCATAATGAAGATTATATTAAATACAGTCATGTGTAAGCTTTTAAGTGTTTTAGAGAATGGTAGTGGTAGGGGGAAGGAAGTCTTGGAGAAGATGACAGTCAGTCCAGCTGTGAAAACTTCAAAACACAATGTGTTGACGTGCTGATTCTCTTGTGTCTTAAATGCTTGCTCTGAAAAGCATTTTAAATCATTGTATTCAAGTGACATTAAGCTACTGCATGACTGACAGCTTTCAGATATTCAGAGAAACTAGAGCACCATGGTCTCTCTGTGAGAACTAGATACACTAGAAGGCTCTAGGGAAATGAAGGGAAAAAGTGCATTGTTTTGTCTCTATTTGAAGAATTTGTTGTTTCTTTCTTTCTTTTTTCTTTCATTATCTACAGCCTACACTTGGTAAGACCAAATCCAGAGGACTGTCCTGTCCAGGACCTGATTTTGTTTATGGTGCAGTGACCACTATCCGCGATGGAGGAGTGTCTGAGGGTAAGTGACAGAATTAATTTAGGGTAGCTATAACACCATCTTTGAGACTCCAGTGCCAAACAACAAACAAACAGAATTTGTGACTTTCCACTCCTGACTAGTTCAGCCATGTCACAGGATGATGCCACATTCAGACACTTTAGCTCTCAGTATCAGTGTGTTCCTGTTAGCACACACTAAACTGTGTTTGGCTTTTAGCTGCTCTGCCGTCTCTCACTTTAATTATGCACTTCCAAACAACTTGCAGGCTAGTGACAAGGCCTTTTTCTCCTCACGGGCAGCCACAGGTAGAAGTATATTTACACTGACTTTCAATCAGCTACAATACATACTATAACCATAGAATCTGCCCAAAATCACTGTTATTTAAGTTAATTAGTCTAAACAGGAGCAATGCTACATATGTACAGTCATCTCCAAACATTTAGAGACACCTGGTTAAACTACAGTTGCAAGAAAAAGTTTGTGAACCCTTTTGGATTACTTGGATTTCTGCATAAATTGGTAATTAAATGTGTTCTAATCTTCATCTAAGTCACAGCAATGTACAACCACAGTCTGTTTGAACTAATACCACACAGAAATGATATGTTTTCATGTTTTTATTCAACACAGCATGTAAACATTCACAGTGCAGGGTGGAAAACGTGTGAAACTTTTTTACTTATTTTTAACTCAATAACTGGTTGCTCTCCTTTGGCAGCAATAACCTCAACCAAACGTTTCCTGCAGTTACAGTTCAGAGCTGCACAGCAGTCATTAGGAATTTTGGACCATTCCTCTTCACTAAACTGTTTCAGTTCAGCAATTTTCTTGGGATGTCTGGTGTGAATCGCCCTCTTGAGGTCATGCCACAGCATCTCAATCAGGTTGAGGTTAGGACTCTGACAGGGCCAATCCAGAAGGCGTAATTTCTCCTGCTGTTGATTTACTTCTGTTTTGTGTCGTTGTCCTGTTGCATCACCCATCCTCTGCTGAGCTTCAGTTGGCTAACTCTTCTCTCTTTTCTGAGGAAATGGCCACTGAAGGTATTTGATGGCTGAATTCTCCCGCAGTCCACAACAGACCACCAGGTCCACTACACATACTGTGGTCAATTCCTTCTGCTCTGGAGTGGGTTTTCCTGAGGTTGACACCAGACCTGCTGCTCACTTACACTGGACTAAAGCTCTAATGCTACTGCATTTTAAATTATGATACCTAATATGGATGCAATGATCACTATTATTAATATCATTACTGTTATATACTATAGCACAATGTCATATTTAACTAAGGATGTAAATCTCTATCAGTAGTTTGATCAGAGGAGGATGGATCCCCTTTGTGAGCCTGGTTCCTCCCAAGGTTTCTTCCTCCAGCCTTGAGGGAGTTTTTCCTTGCCACTGTTGCCTTCGGCTTGCTCACATCGGGCTTAGAATCAGATTGTTTGATACTAATTATGTAAAGCTGCTTTGTGACAACGCCCATTGTAAAAAGCACTATATAAATAAATTTTGATTGATTGATTGATAACAGATGGTCCTGAATTTTCCTGCAAAATATCTTGATAAACTTGGGAATTCATTTTTCTGTTGATGACAGCAATCCATTCAGGCCCTGATGGGGGGATGAGGTTTTGTTGTTGGTGTGCTGTGCCTTTTTTCTCCACACATAGCGTTGTGTGTTCTTTCTAAACAACTCAATTTTGTTTTCATCTGTCCACAAAATATTTTGCCAGGAGTGCTGTGGAACATCTAGGTGCTCTTTTGCAAACTTCAAATGTGCAGCAATGTGTTTTTTGGACAGCAGTGACTTCCTCCGTGGTGTCTTTCCATTGACTCCATTCTTGTTTAATATTTTATTTATTGTAGATTTGTCAACAAAAATGTTAGCATGTGCCAGATTTCTGTAAGTTAAGCTAAAGCTGGCACTCTAGGATTCTTCTTCACCTTATTGAGCATTCTGCACTGTGCTATTGCAGCCATCTTTACAGAATAAGGGAGAGTAGTAACAGGGCTGAACTTTCTCCATTTTTAGACAGTCTGTCTTACATTTACATTTGAGGCGTTTAGCATACGCTCTTATCCACAGCGACTTAGTTAGAGGTTAGGTGCCTTGCTTAAGGAAACTTCAATCATGACCTGCCCGGGGATCAAACCGGCAACCTTCGGTCACAAGACCAGATCCCTAACCACCAGGCCATGGCTTACTGTGGACACATGAACATCAAGGCTTCTAGAGATACTTTTGTAACTCTTTCCAGCTTTATGCAAGTCAACAATTCTTGAACATAGGTTTTCTGAGAGCTCTTTTTTTGTGAGCCATGGTTCACATCAGGCAATGCTTCTTGAGAGCAGCAAATTCAAAATTGGCGTGTGTGTTTTTTTATAGGGCAGGGCAGCTTTAACCAATACATTCAATCTCAGCACATTGGTTGGCTCCAAGTTGACTGACTCCTGGCTACAATTAGCACTTGGAGAAGTCATTAGCCTAAAGGTTCACATATTTTTATCATGTTTGTGTGGTATTAGTTTAAGCAGACTGTGTTTGTCATTATTGTAATTTAGATGAAGATCAGAATACATTTAATGACCAATTTATGCAGAAATCCAAGTAATCACAAGGGTTCATATAGTTTTTCTTGCAACTGTATATGGTGTATTGAATTTCTAAGTGGAAAGTTAAGTGGAATTTCTAAGTTAACTGATGTATTAGTACATCAGTATTAGTACATTGTAAAAATGTACAGAAAATGCCTGTACCTGCCAGCAGGTCCAGCATCTATTCCTTACAAGACACATTTACAAAAAGATATGAAACTTGAAACCACCTTCTTTCAACTGTTCATTTCTTGACATTTTTTGTTTAACAGTAAATAAAGCATGTGTTGTCATTTTATTTTCTGCTAATTTGAAAGAGATTTTTACAATACCATGAACAGTTCACATTCATATTGTTACTGTATGACAACCCTAAGTATTTTGCATGCAAATTCAAATGAAAAATCCTTTAAAAAAATACAAGTGAACTGTTAATCTACAGTTAACTGTATTTAACAAATGTTCAGAAAAAGTGCACAAGCACACAGTTAAATTGCACAATGTAATTTTATGTTGTTTTTAATGTTATGTTTTATTTAAATTCAGCAAATAATATTGCATCAGGTGTGTCCAGAAGTTTGCCCACTACTGTATGTGCCACTTGACTAATTGACTAATTGACATTCCAAAACTAGCAACCTCACCAGTATACCTCACACAAACCAAACTAAGTTAAGTGGCTTTGATTATTCTGCTGCACAGTTAGAACTACTATGTGTTATAGGAGGGAATTGAAGTAGGGTATGAATTAATAGTGATACTTTTAAATGTGCAGGAGTGCATGTAAGATGTATGTAGTACCATGCATATTTGTGCTAATTTACCTTCAGAGAACTAAGATTTGATAGAATAATATATAAATGACAGAGCATATTGATTCCTGGTTAAAATCTCTTTTAACTACAGGATGTGACAGCAGATTTTCCAACATTATTCATTTTTCCCACAGACAAAATTTTTTAGAACCAGAGTGTTTACTTGGGATGTTGCTGACTACAATGACCTCAGAGTTCTATTGTAAACAACAGCAAAACTGATCTGAGACCAGAAATAAAGGGCACCAGTGTACCCTGCTGGCACTCTTGCCATCCCTCTCCTGTGGAAATGGGTCCAGAAAAGGACCAGCTGTCGATCATCATGGTCTCCTTACCCTCATAGGCAAATTTCTTTCGCTCATGAAATGAACTGCTGTAAGAACTGTCTCAAAGCTGAAACGGGAATTGCTGGCAGCCTGCTGATATATTAAAATGTTTGATTCCTGTAATTGTGACAAGGTGAAGAAGAGGCCTACTGAATCAGCTGCTTATATGGTACAAGGATCAAGCACAGTGAATCAGTGTTGTTGGGATGGGAAATTACTACTTAAATAGAGAGATGCTCCCTATAGCTTATCATTGACTTCAGAAATATGTAACTTTTTACTCTATTCAGCATTTCAGTACTAAAGTACTAAAGAGGCCAAATATCTTCTTGTGACCAGTCTCACAGTTTTAGCAGCTCTTATGAAATGTATTGTTTAGTATGTGTGAGAGAAATTTACCCACCTACTGTATTTTTATTATTTGTCTGCTTCTTTTCACAGCCATCTCCAGCTGGCATTCTCCCTCTCTGCCTTCCAGTAGCTCTGCCCAGCACAGAAAGCCAGAGCGGGATTTTGTGGCTTTGAATCGTGAGGGGGTCAAGTCAGGTCTGGTGACGGCCAAGGAGTTACAGCAATACCGCGCAACTCACGACATCAGATGCCCAGTCGCTTCCAAAGATGCATGCAGGTCTGCTCCAGCACGAATACCACAGGACCTTGCCTTTGGTGTATCAACACGGTGAGTTTGTTTATGTATATTTGTGATCATTTTGTAGGAAACTCAAGAAAAACAGGACTAACTGACAATGCCAGTGCAAATACAGTCATGGCCGAAAGTGTTGGCACTGCAGTATTTCTCCCAGAAAATTATTGCAATTACATACAGGAAATTGTTATTTTCTTTGTGTGTATTGGAACAACACAAAAAAACAGAGGAAAAAAAGGAAAATTTGACAATTTCACACAAAACTCCAAAAATGGGCCAGACAAAATTATTGGCACCCTCAACTTAATATTTGGTTGCACACCCTTTGGAAAAAATAACTGAAATCAATCGCTTCCTATAACCATCAACAAGCTTCTTACACCTCTCAACTGGAATGTTGGACCACTCTTCTTTTGCAAACTGCTCCAAGTCCCTCATATTTGAATGGTGCCTTTTCCCAACAGCAATTTTAAGATCTCTCCACAGGTGTTCAATGGGATTTAGATTCGGACTCATTGCTGGCCACTTTAGAACTCTCCAGCGCTTTGTTTCAATCCATTTCTGGGTGCTTTTTGAAGTATGTTTGGGGTCATTGTCCTGCTGGAAGACCCATGACCTAGGACGCAAACCCAGCTTTCTGACACTGTGCCCTACATTGCGACCCAAAATCCTTTGGTAACCTTCAGATTTCATGATGCCTTGCACACAGTCAAGGCACCCAGTTCCAGAGGCAGCAAAACAACCCCAAAACATCTTTGAACCTCCACCATTTTGACTGTAAGTACTGTGTTCTTTTCTTTGTAGGCCTCATTCCGTTTTTGGTAAACAGTAGAATGATGTGCTTTACCAAAAAGCTCTATCTTGGTCTCATCTGTCCACAAGATGTTTTCCCAGAAGGATTTTGGCTTACTTACATACATTTTGGCAAACTGCAGTCTAGCTTTTTTATGTCTCTGTGTCAGCAGTGGGGTCCTCCTGGGTCTCCTGCCATAGCATTTCATTTCATTCAAATGTCGATGGATAGTTCGAGCTGACGCTGATGCACCCTGCGCCTGAAGGACAGCTTGAATTTCTTTGGAACTTGATTGGGGCTGCTTATCCACCATCTGGACTATCCTGTGGTGCAACCGTTTATCAATTTTTCTCCTCCGTCCACGTCCAGGGCGATTAGCTACAGTGCCATGGGTTGTAAACTTCTTGATTATGTTGCGCACCGCGGACAAAGGAACATCAAGATCTCTGGAGATGGACTTGTAACCTTGAGATTGTTGATATTTTTCCACAATTTTGGTTCTCAAGTTCTCAGACAGTTCTCTTCTCCTCTTTCTGTTATCCATGCTTAGTGTGTTTAATTAATTATTCTTTGATAAATTATAACATTTACCATTTAACACATTTCAGAATATTTTTTAGCCACTCCAAGTCTATGACAACATCCACAAATGCTGCAGCTCCAGATCTTTTATGGTATAAGGGTGAGGTTGAATAGTGTCAGTTTTTGTTGATCTTACAGATTTTAGTACAGCTGTTTACTTTCCCAGACCTTGAGTAAAATGAATATAGTGACACTGTCCTGCCTCACCCTCCTACCATAGAAGATTGATCTGGAGCAGCAGCATTTGAGCAGTAGTATATACCATATGAAAATATTATATATAGTTAATAGAGTCCAGCTGTGTCTGTGAAGGCCTTGTCTTGGTAGGTTTGCAGTTGTACAAACCGGATTCCAAAAAAGTTGGGACACTAAACAAATTGTGAATAAAAACTGAATGCAATTATGTGGAGATGGCAAATGTCAATATTTT
>BRDA01037376.1:0-11509 GCA_036984385.1 Crenuchus spilurus | reverse complement strand
GAGAGAGAGAGAGAGAGAGAGAGATAGATATATATATCCAATGACATTATATAGTCAGGTTTTCAGGGGACTACAGTAATTGACAAAGGTAGCGTTTCCACATACAGTGGAACCTCGGTTTTCATCATTAATCTGTTCTAAAGTGTCTGATGATAACCACAACGAATGATAACTGAAGCAATATTTCCCATAAGAAATAATGTAAATCCAATTAATCTTTCCCAGGCACTCAAAAATATTAATACAAAAATTTTTTATATAGAATAACTATAGTTTTACATACAGAACACAATGAGAAATAAATACAAAAGACTAATGAAATGAATAAATGAGCATTTAACATCACTTTTATGGGTTTGAACTCATGTTCAGCCGCAGCCTTTATTTTGTACACCCGTTGCTTTAATGCGACGTGTTTTAGTTTGTTTTGAACGTTATTATTTGGGTGACTCTAAAGCATTTTTTTTGTTTTGTTTTGTTTGTTATATGATGGAAACCCTCACCCAACCTCTCCCCTATGCACTGCTTAACCCTCTGGAGTCTGAGAGTATTTCAGACAATCTGATGTATTCTGACATGGCCTTACATTTTTATAAATTACATCCATCCAAAATTATTTTTTCCAAATATACAAGCTTTTGTTCAGCACAAACTCAACAACAAAAGTGTCAAAAGAGTAAGAGTGTCATAAATCTATATTATGTGCTGATATATTGTGAAAAAATACTCGAAACATTTCTAGCCAAGACTTTTGAGTTCAGAACTGAATAAACAGAGGTGTTGGCTACACATTGGTCATTACTGTATTTAGAAATATTATGTGGTTTTATTTCTCAAGCATAAGAAATGTGAGGTGATTGATATATATATATATATATATATATATATATATATATATATATATATATATATATATATATATATATAAGGGGTGTAAAAGATAACAGATTTGAATCGGAAGTCCGGTTTTGACTTAAACGATGCGAGTATTGGTACATGGACCCCTGAATCGGTCTATTTGTAGCATAAACCGGCCGATGGCCCGATTAAATAGCTGTCAATTTGGTTTTGCTGATGTGTGCTGCTGCGGCTCTCTCTCTCTTTCTCTCTCTCTCTTTCTCATGTTGCGATATTCATCACAGTCACGTCTCGTCACACCAGAGTTGCCAGGTTCGCAATTTTCACGCCAAATTGGGCTTGTTTGAAAATCCAGTTGCGGGTGTACTTTCTATGGTGGCGGAGTACAGTTTTTTTTGGCTACTTTAAAAAAATTACAGAGGCCACCAAAAAACAATGGCAGGCAAACATATACAGACGTATATAAGTTGACACTAAGGAAGTTTGAATACAACAAAAACAACGAAGAGAACATACTGTAACAATATAAGGAAAAATGCCTAAAAGCCTGAAAAGGAGAGAGAGAGAGAGAGAGAGACAGAGACAGAGACAGAGACAGAGAGACAGAGAGAGAGAGAGAGACAGAAGGTGAAGAGAAAACAGTCACTAGCTAATATGCCAGGTAAATGGGGAAATAAGGGAGGCAGTATTGCAAGGACTGGGAAAAGAAAAAGGTTTGATGAACTGATAATAAATCCCTTATAAACAAAATACTAAGTTGTACACTCACAGTTGTTTTGCCATTTGCTTCAAACTTGTGACAAACATATTTTGGGGTAGTTTAAGCTTCTGAAGGGTGGGGTTTAGACTGACTTTGGCTTGGATATTTTTGTTGGACCTGGCAACCGTGTGTCACAGTCAAATTCAGTTTTTACATGAAGAACAAAAAACTAGACAAAATTGTTGCTGTTTGCAAACAATGCAAAGTCGCATTCAAGTACACCGGTATTACAACGAACCTCACCACTCATTTGGTGGCTTTCGGGACTTGATTAAAAATATTGGAGCCCCGGTACCACATCCCAACACGACAGTATTTTACTGATTCTGAATTCACATGTCAAATACAACTATACTACTTCTCTAGTATTTCATTAATCTATTTGAATGCAAGCAAAAACACATTTTTAGTATTAACTTATTTTGAATCAATGTAAAAATATCTATTTTAAACAAGTGACTTGTATTATTTCCTACCATATTATACTGAACCTAATCGTATCGAAATCTTACTGAATCGAATCAAATCGAACCGAATCGGTCCAATTTAAAATATATCGTTTCTGAATCGTATCGTACAACATGAATAGATATACATATAGGTTCGTCATTTATTGGACAAATGCACACCCCTGATATATATATAATGAGGTGTAATATTTATGAGGTAAGAGGTCTTTTGTTCAGGTTCACATCAGGAAAGAGGTCTTTATTCCATCCACATTCTACACATTCCAGGCTGCTGGAACCCACCAACAGAATGTCTGGAATTAGATCCAATCAGATCAGTGCTGGAGCATGGAAAACTGACCACTAAATATAATGTTACATCATGTTGTCAGTATATAAATATAGAACTTGTTAATTTTTGTCCTGGTTCAGTGTCTATTCATGCCTCTACACAGTTAGGAAGGCCCTCAGAGAGAGACATACAGAGAGAGACAGAGAGAGAGAGAGAGAGAGAGAGAGACAGAGAGAGACAGAGACAGAGAGAGACAGAGAGTGAGAAACACTCACCTGTTTGCACATTCCTGTAATGATATACATGTGAGTATGCACATGCACACGTCTGTCTATTCTGTCTGATTTAATGTTAAATCTCCCAAAACAATCCAAACTTAGACACATCAGCCTCGTAGCTTTAGAACAACATAAAAGAAGCAAAAATCAGACAAACATATATTGGCTGATAGACTAAATTTAGGCTAAAGTGGAAACTGTGTATATGTAATGGATTAATAGCATTAATCTATTAATCTAATAATCAAGATTTGAGCCTATTTGACTTTTGTAAGTTTTTGACAGTTAAATTATAGATTTTAGTTATCTGTTGACTCTCCACATGTTTAGCACATATTTTGTATAAAGCATAATGGAATATTGGAATATGATGGATATATGTTTTGAGCTAGCATTAGTGCTATAACACTTATTTTCAACAACATGACCATTTTCTTTTTCAAAGACACACTTTAGCTTAAAATAACTGCACATATATCCTATTCTAGTGATTAATAGTGTTTATTGAGGTTGTTTGTGGACTAATATCTCCTATTCTAGTGATTAATAGTGTTTATTGAGGTTGTTTGTGGACTAATATCTCCTATTCTAGTGATTAATAATGTTTATTGAGGTTGTTTATGGACTAATATCTCATATTCTAGTGATTAATAGTGTTTATTGAGGTTGTTTATGGACTAATATCTCCTATTCTAGTGATTAATAGTGTTTATTGAGGTTGTTTATGAACTAATGTATCATATTCTAGTCAAGTGTTTATTGAGATTACTTATGAACTAATGTCCTATTCTAGTGTATTCATAATATTACTAGATCCCATAATGCCTTATACAAACTATCACATTAAGAAGAAAATATTGATAGAGTATTATAAAGATGGACTGCTCTTTTTATGCTTTATTTCGACAAAATGTTTTATTAAATATACACAGAAGTTGTCTAATATACTGAAGCTAAGATCTGAATAACAAAAATTATAAACGCCAACTTTACTATCACAGGTGTAATATTTAAAAAGGAAAAATTGTATATTCTGTTTAGTAAAATTCAGTAATCACACCATATTTCTGTTTTCAAATGATCATGAAAAGTGAGCTTTCATGATGTATCATATTGCTTCCTTCAGTTTGGTTCATAGGTTTACACCCACACAAATAAAGCCTGACCTCACACCTGTAAATTAAGTGCATTTTAAGTTCTGAGAATTGGGAATACCATCTACACCATTACAGCCAAAAAACATCTCATTTTGAGTGGATATCCTACATTTCATACAGATAATAATACACAAACCCGCTGACCCAGAGCTGGGCAATGTCGTGTCATGCTGACCGTCCTGAACAATAGACCAGCCTGTTTCGAACTGCCAAAGAGACCCAGAGACAGAATTCAACAACAGAAAATAAAATGGAGAAAAATGTGCTCGAGGTCTGGAAAAGTTTCATTCTTTCGTTCAGATCCCTCTCCACTTCCTGTGCTGGATGACCCTTCAGTGTCTCTATTTTCATTTTCTATTCACCCTGTCTTCTTTCTCTCTCTCTCTCTCTCTCTCTCTCTCCATATCTATCTATCTATCTCTCTCTTTCTCTCTCTTTAATGATATATATGTATGAACTGTTGTCAGGTCTGCACACTGTTCTCTCTGTATTTCTTTAATTTCTCTGTTAACACAAAGATTATTAACGATATTTATTCCTTCGAATTACTCAACAATGACTATTGCCTGTCTAATTACTATGAAATACTCAGTAATTCAGAAACTCTCCTGAATTCCTATGGATTTATGATTGTTAATTATGTAATTACTATCAATTATTCAGAGACTACTATGAATTACTCAGTAATTACTATCAATTATTCAGACTATTATGAATTACAACTGCTTATGGCTGTCACATTTTGCAAATCATTCAGTCAGCTTCCATATGATAAAATGCTACTATGATAAGTTAATAATATGTAAACATAATCATATAATATTCTCGCATGCAATGTGTAGGTTTTGACCCATGAAATGTGAATTGGCAAACAAGGATTCAGTCAACACAGATTTTGATTTCCATCTCTCTAGCACCTGCTCTACACTGCAGCTGAGATTTGCCATCTGAGGCCCTGTGGTTTCCAAAAAATGCAGCTGCCCACATTATCAGCCAAGAACTTCACAGAATACCAAATAAATCCCCACTTCATTTTTGTTGGCACTAGTTGCGTCACAATACCATCCAAATGGACTGCCAAACACAGTCAATGAGGTTGGCCAATTAGAATGTGGTCTGAGAACCAGTGAAGCTGCTTTGAATAAACTGAATATTCCAGGAATATTCTCCAGTCTAATGTCTTTCACATCTGCACTGTACTATCATCAGTATCAATTAGAATGGAAAATGATTTCAACATGTCTCTGCTGAATCAATATCAAACTTATTGAGTTGAAAAACAAGCTTAGTTAGAAACAACTGGCATGTCTGTTTAAGAGGTCATGAGGTTCAGTTTCACCCACTCTTAAGCAAGACACTTAGATCCAAGCTGGTCTTTGTAGACTATTCTTGCTCTTAATCTTAAAAACATTATATTAAATGTTTTCAAATATTAAATGACTTCCTTATTCAGACTGCCTGCTACTGATGATTCAGGATGGAATCAGTTGGCTCATCAATTCCATTTAATTTTAAGCAATGCAGCACTAGGGTAATAGATAAACAGTACAACTACAACTGTCATATTATTTACATATAAATATATATAAATATGAGTCCATTTCTAGCACTTCACAACTCAGAGTCAGTGGCCAAGGATCAACACAGATTCTTGGACAACTTGGAGTCTACTCCCCACCAATGACCATAGCATGGTTGGACACTGCAGATGCCAACTCTGAAATGTTTTTGTATGACTTAAAACTTAAATGCTAAAACTAAATGAAATAGCTGTATTTGTTAAGTAGGAAAGAAAGTCAGTTAGTTAGGCTAGGCTAACAAGCAAACTGTTTACCTAAAAGAAACAAACTCAATTCATTTTCTACCAAAGACAAAAACTTTTCAGAATAAGAAGATTACAAAATGACAAAGAGCTGCACAGCCTACAGTCAGCTACAGCAGGGGTTCTCAACTGGTCTTAGCCCAGGACCCACATTTCCTCATGGTCATTAAACAACGACCCACTTTCATAGAATACAACCCAAAACAAATGTCTTTTTAAAAAATAGCCTTGAGATTTTGGGGGACACGTCGGGGTGCTGGAACATAAATTAATATTATGAATTACATTACTATTATTAAACTAATAAGTATTATTTTTATTACAGTACATTACTTACAAATTATGATTTATATTTTACTTGTTACTATTAATAATATACTAATATTAACTATTAAGTGTTACAAATAATACAATTATAAAATGTATATTTATCATTAAAGAAACAATACATTATTACATATTATTATTAAATATTTATTTAATAATAATATAACTTGTATTTATTTAAAAATAATATAACTGTTAAAAGCATGTAGCATAAAATTATCACCCAATCCTTTTCAGTCAACTCATTACCACCAGTTACACACTTATGTTTGGACTGTATGGTCAACAGGCCTCATTTACATAAAATTATACCTAATTTTTGAGTAAAAACAAGCAGAAATACTTATTATTTTGACAATAGTTCAACATAGAGGCATATAAATGGACAACTTATCACAGACTGATAGCAGCACACACACACACACACTGTTTGATGGAGTGACAGCGGGGAGAGGCAATCACATGTTAGCAAGAAACAGAAGAGCCAATCGATGTGCTTGTGCGCGGTCTAAAGTTAAACAGGCTTCAGATTGAGTGGCTTGGATTTCTGCTGATTCTAATGCTCGACTCGTCTCCTTTTAATACAGTGTAACATTGTTTTTGGAAGGTAAAAACTACATGAGACCAAAACTGCCTTTTTAAAAAGCGAAAGCGACAGGTCCCACCCCCAAATTATGACTGTGCTCTCAGCTCATGAAGTCCTCTTTTAAAAAGCTCTACCGGCTTGGCTTTACATACATGTTATGTTTGTAAATGTTGCATTACTTTGGGTGTTTTCATGCCCAGCACTTCATTACAAATAACACACTGAGGTTTCTGTCCGTGTTTGTCCTCAGTGAATGAAAATCCACATTTCAAATGCTCCGGGTTTTATTTGCGTTTTGACATCTTGCCTCTGAACATCATCACAAATTTAAAGAGAAGAGTAATGGGCAAACAAATGGTGGTTACCATGGCAACGAATATGTTGTGCACGTCTGACGCTGCCTCTCTGTGTCTTTTTGTTCAAGATAAATGACGAGTGCGTCATCAGATAAGCTTTAACTAGTTTTAATTTGTAATTGTTTTAAAATGTATTTATTTTTTACAAACTGTCCGCGACCCACTTTTGGGTTGAGACCCACCAGTTGAGAATCGCTGAGCTACAGTACATAATGGCAACCACAAATCCATCCAGGCTTCATCTATTACAGAGAGATATGTCTGATCAGCCAGTAAAGATAAATATAGCTGATATTTACTGAACAAAAGCTAACATTAGCTCTCATTATCAGTGACTGTAGAGTTATTCTCCATCAGCCATAATGTCTTTCATTTAGTTGTAGTTATTTTTTACTTGCTTAACCTCACTTCTTCATCTCAGTTTTCTCACTCGAGAATGCATGGAAACTGTTATAACATATTGTTTGAGCACTTTGATACACTACACATCAACTTTGCTATATGAGTGATTCCAAACAATAGCCTCAGCCATTGTTTACAATGCTAGCAAGTAGCTTAACTCTACTATTTGTGGCCACATGAACAAACCCAGAAGTGTGAGAATGGTCTATTATTCTCACAGCTCCAGTGCAAAGCTGAATATGCTTTGGACACTGAACATATTTTGGTTAATCACGTACAACTGGGAAATCTATGCAAATGTACTAATCTATGAACTAAACTCTTCAATGACATCTCAACTATTTAAAACAGTGGCTTATATGAGGGGGAATCCCATGCCAGGCTGGTACCTGCCCTACTCAAGTCCACATTTCCGTCTCCCATCTCCGGATACAGCCAGCCTTTCCAAAATAAAGAGACAATACAGCCTGAGCCTGCGGCAGCTGCCTTTCCTTATCAGCATTACCCAAAGAAGAGAGGGAGGGAAAAAAGCTGACTAGTGCCCTCCATTTCCTGCCTTCTTTCAACAGGACAGCTTATAACAGGGTGTCAAACTCCAATCTCGGATTAGTGTTTACCCTACTTCAACTCATTAGTTCATTATTCAGTTATATTAGGTGTATAAATAAGACCAGCAACATGCCTAAACTGCAGTGCTTCAGCTTATTAAATGAGAATCCTTTTAATCTAATCTCAAAGTGCTGCATCTATAGCATAGTGGATTATCAAAAATAATCATTTCAACCCATTCTCAGTACTTAGAAAAGTACAGAAACCTTGATGTCTCAAAGCACAATAGAAGCAAATAGGCAAATAACAACATGTGCAAAAGAAAACATTCTGTTTCACATCAATACGCTGGAACATCATGACCACACTGATAAAGTGAATGGTGTTGATTGTCATAACAGTACATTTGAAGGTCTTCGGTATATTAGATAGTGAAAGAACAGTAGGTTCTCATAGTACATTAAACGCAGGAGCTAAGTTAATTGTGGGATGTGCTAGAAAAACAAGTCCAATCCACAATACCAAACCCTGTATCTGTATCAAATACTAGCTTAACGCACTGTGCAAACCTCCACTAGATCAATAAGTACAATGTATTCTAGTCCCTACACATTATAGAGTCAAACTAAGGCCAAAACAGTATTTAGTAGTATGTTAAGACACTGTGTCTTCAATCTGAAGGAACTGAGCAAATAATCTATTCCCCAAAATGTCCTTGAGGGTAATGAGGGTAATTAGTAGAATGTAAAAATGTTGAAATGTGTTTGGTGGCTTTCAGTGGAAAATTCCCCAAACACAATGCAATGGAGTAGACTAAGTAGATCTTTCCTCATTTACAGCACAGTCAAAGTAAAAATGTTTTATCTCTGAGCACCTGCTGATAGATGCTGTGAGATTAAACCCTTCTACAGATGCCACATTCTACATCTGCATGCAAAAGGCTCCTAAATTACCCTCATGGAAGCAATGAGTGGGCTGAGAGGGCAAGAGAGGGAAGATAGATGGCCTGTACAAAGTTGCTATGGGCTTCAAAATAGAAAATATCATGCGCATCCATCTCAGCTAATCTTATATTTACAGTCTGGAAAGCATATAAATTCACTGTTATCCATTCAGTACATTAGTAGTAACAGAACTGTATCTCACTTTATTTTCATATTTACACCTTAGATTAAGAAGTGATCTTTTCAGACTAACATGCTGACAGCAGCCTCAGCACCATTAAGGGTTCAGGCCCATCATGGAAGACCACCAAGACCCAGCCCATGAATGACCCTCAGTGCACTCCAAAGTTGACATTATAAACCAAAAGAGATGCACTGTAAAAAAGTGCTCAGAACATCTGGTAAAATAGATGTTTGTTTTGTTTGTTCATGGTTAAATTCCTTATAGGCTAGTTTACGCAGTGGTCGTCTTTGCAACAGTGCTGATTAATTTTTATCACATATACAAGACCAGATTCCTGTCTTTGAATGGGAGGCCAAATAACCTCAGTAACATATACATTGAAGGGTTTTCTTGAAGGGTGGTACTCCCTCTACAAATTGTTTAAAACTATTTTTTTTCCATGCAATGTAGCCACCATGTGTCATAATTAGGGTCCAAATTCACACAATTTTGTTTAACATGGGGAACACTTGCCAATACAGACACAACATGGAACAACAGTCATCGCAGGAACCTCTAACATTGCACACAATGAAAAACAGACAAAATGCAATGTGAAAGACAAAATGATATAGACCATGTCCCCATGCGTGCTAATACATAATACTGCGTAAATATGCTGATTCATCAAATGAGACAGAATATATATTCTCACAGCCATAGACAGAGTAACTTGATTTGTCCAGAAGAGTCTCTAGCAGTGGGAGAAGATTCCTACAAACTACAGTGTAGCATCACCTTTCAGTGGAGCACAGCTCACTCAAACAGGAAAAACAGTGCAATATTTAGGCTTTATGATCTTTCACATGTGTGCCGGTGTCCATGTTGTTTGTGTACAGCATTCACGTAACAGAATCAGTGAATCTACACTCCGGCACTCGCAGAGATTTAGGTTAGAAAGGCTAGGAAAGAGAAAGTGCAAAAGACATCTGAATCACTGATACGGAGTCTCTAGAGTGTATTTGGAGATTAGACTAGATTTCCCAGTCCAGCCTTATATGGGCATAAAACTCCAAAATATATCTTATATGGGTTGACCCTTATAAAATCTGTACAATATGTAAACACAATGCAGGAAAATCTATCTGATGCTATGAAAAAATGAGGGATAAAAAAGGAAAAGAGAGAGAAAAAGAAGGACAGAGAGAGAGTTGCTCTTAGATTGAACCGAGCCTCTTCTTGAGAGAGGCCACTGACACACAGTGCTTAGCTTGGCGCTTTCCCACGATTTCCCCTATCCGCTATAGTAGAGAGAGTGTGTGTGGGCCTGAGTGAATATTTGTTTGACTGGGTGAGGCAAGTGTGTGTGTGTGTGTGTGTGTGTATACTAGTATACTCATTCAGTTTATAAGTGCAAATGGGTATCTTGTGTGCCACTGGCTAAGGATAAGGGTATGTGTGTGTGTGAGTGTGTGTTTGTGTGTGTGAGAGAGGAGCTAAAAGAGCTTCCTTTCTGTATTTGCTTGCAGTGGAATTCCAGTTATGGCCCTTGGCTTCAATCCAAGGCCTTCCCATCACTACACTTCACTTTTGCAAGCCTTGCCTTCTCCGCATCAGCTATTCTCACAGACACACACACACACACACACACACACACACACACACACACACACACACACACACACACACACACACACACTGTATCTGCCAAATTTTGATCCAGAACATATCGGGAACACCCAAGCAGAGTACACAATATGTAATAATAACAAAACAACAACCCCTTCCAATGTACACCTGTAACAACAATGTAAGTGTGCTTTATCTTCTGTCTGGGCCCAGAAATGGTTCACCCAGAAATCTTATTTACACAATTTTTTCCACCAAAACATGTTTGGAGTCCAAATTTTGCTTCTGTAGTTGCAAAAGCTATGGAGATGCAAAGCTAACAATGCTAATTTGGTATGGAAAATTGTGTGTGTGAGTGTGTGTGTGAATATATATATATATATATATATATATATATATATATATATATATATATATATATATATATATATATATATAAAACTAGATAAATAGATACCATTAAATATATACCATTAAAAATACACTGCTGCTGCTAGTTCAGATGATGCTGTTTTTAGTTGTTTTTGAGTCTCACACAAGTTATTGACAGTGAGTTAATAGACTTTATCACAGCTGTTTACTCTCCAACAGAAGTTTATCACATATTTTGCTCAAAGAAAAAAATATAAAAATATCTAGGACATGTGATTTGAGCGAGTGCTACAGCACTTATTTCACTAATGTTGAACAAGACATGCTTTTAGTTTTTCAAAGATATTCTAGTTGAAATGTTTATTGGCATTTAAGGACTAATTTCTCCTTTTCTAGAGAAAATAGTGTTAATTGAGGACTAATACCTCCTGTTCTAGTGTTAACTGAGGTTAATATCTCTTAACAGAGACTAATATCTCTTAATCTAGTCCAACGCCATTCCTACAGCTCATGATGCCTTGAGTAAAATATGAACTAAACTTACAGTGGAGAGTAAACAGCTATA
>BRDA01037372.1:0-11979 GCA_036984385.1 Crenuchus spilurus | reverse complement strand
GGTTCGAGGCACTATTTTTGTTGGTGGAAATGCGCCGAACGGTTCAAAATTAGGTTCTTGAACCAGAACGGTGCCGGTTCCGTGTTGGTGGAAAAGCGCTGAAGGTGGTTTCAGCAAGTTACAAGGTTCTGTAAAAGCACTCAAAACAATACAGCAATACTTTTTAGAAAATATAATTTGTACTTTTGAATACTTAAGTATTTTCAAAAGTAAGTACTTCAGTACTTTAACTTGAGTAAACTTTTGACTGAGCAACTTTTACTTGTAGTTGAATAAATTTTGACCACAAGTATCAATACTTTTACTTAAGTACTAGAGTCGAGTACTTTGTGCACCACTGCCTCTGGGTGACGTTAAGGTGGGATCCCTCACTGTTCTCTGAGATTCAGCCTGAGCGGCACCTTTCTAGAATTAGAAAATTTGTATTATTTTTTTGTTTTGTTTCAGGGATGCCATTGCTCACTCTTGCACAGCATCGGTGCGCAGTGCACCATTCTTTCTTAATCATGCTCTGCCAACTCGCCCCCGGTTGTGTCATTTATTTAGGATATGTCTCTATTGTCTATTCTTGTTTTATGTTACTGCTTCTTCTTTATGCAGTTGATCAGTCTGGATGTGGTCGCTATACCTACTGGGCTTCCTTTCATGCCAACCCAAAGATTAGTATACATGACATATATTAAATATTATATAATATATTCAATTATAGTGTATAATATAAATATTATAGTGAATGAGAGGTTAAAATAGTTTGTGTTCTGCATGTTTTTGTTTGTTTAAACAACATGCTGTGAGTACTACATACAGGATGTATCAAATATACAAAACAAAACTCATATGCAATGTGGAATTTAATAGCTTTTGTCAATTAAACACACCAGTTTTTAAAAAAATAGAGCTTTTGCATAATAATTTGTCAGTTCAGGTATAAGTTCAACTTATACTGCAGTATTTATTTCACTTATGGAAAGGATTTGTGTACTTCTGTCACTGCTGCCTGATGATGAAGCCCAGGCACCTAAACTGCTACTATACATACTTGTGTGACTTGAAGCAAAGAAGGGCTGTTAGTGTATTTTCTTTTTGCAGCTTCTAGGAGCAACAAATCTACAGAGTATTCATTCTGCTATTCCCATTTGGTTCAGCTACATCCACCACTTTAGCTCAGGGCTCTGGAAAATCCAAGCAAATGCCAGAGAAAATATTCCAGTAGACTGCCTCAAATCTCCATCCTAATGTACACTTAAGCAGCAACTGGAGAGGAAAACATTGAAAGAAAAAAGGATCTCGTCTACCCAGGGAAGTGTAATGTTTAGTATAAATTGTAATTAAGATTTGATTGGGTCAGACACCGGGGCTTTCTGGGCAAAACAAATTACATCTGTTTTAAATGTAGTTTGCAGAACAGACTGCTGATCTGAGTAATGCAAGTGTCATTCTAATGCAGAAGCCCATATATATATATATTTGTTGTGAAATCTCTGTATGTGTGTTTCTTTCTGATTTTATGTTTGCACTTATAATTTTTTATACCCAATTTGGACAAAAGTGTTAGGATGTAGCTTATTCATTGTTTATTCTAAAATCAAAGCTATTAAAAAAAGTTGAAGTAATTGTCTCTACTGTCCAGGGAAGGCTTTCTACTAAATTTTGGGGCATTGCTGTGAGGATTTGATTGCATTCATCCATGAACATTCATTATATTGGATGATCACCATCCCAACGTCATCCCTAGTTCCTCAAAAGTATTAAGAACACAGTACCACTGCTCCACAGCTCCATACTGGTGGGGCTTTATACCACCCTAGCCCACGCCTGACATTAGACATTGTGCCAATAGGTTCACATTTAGTCCTATTCTATTGGCAGTACATCTTTTCAGGGACTAGACAAGCCTTGTGTGTGCATTTGTACATCTGTGTCAATATCAAGCAGCTGCATTTATTACAAATGGTGTCCACAAACTACTGGACACAGTGCATCTCAGTCACCTCTGAATCTTTCATATTTTATGTAACTCACAGAAATGCAGAACACATGCATGCTTATAAAAATGGTTTAAAAAATATGCATGCCTGTGGACATCTGAACACATTCAGGTGAGTAATTTGTCTAAATTAAAACAAACGACATATTATTTCCTCTGTCAAACAGTAGACCACCCGAAAAGGGTAGGTACTGGCTTACAAAGGGCCTTTTGTTCCAGCATTAGCTTTCCATCAGTAGGGTAAAGTGATACGTTACGCAGACCTGTTTCTCTCATCAACGACAGAGCAGATCATCCTCCACTGCTGCTTTAAGGCTGGGGACCAAAACTGCTTGTTTTAATTTCCATTTCACATTGCTGAACTGATAGTATCTAAAGTGTGCTTCAACCAATCCATCCTAATTACACATTAAACGTTTTCAGGTGAATTAAAGAACCATCTGCTATGAAGACATTCAGTGTTTATACTATAGAATAAATTAGTCCCAGCAGTTCCACTCATCCACCTCTTTATAGTTCTTGAGTTTGGTATTTGACAGATATATCGTTGCTGGAAGTGGATGTCTAGCAATAGATACCAATGATTCTAATTTACCTCTTCCTCATATTTGACCTTCTTTGATCTGCTAAAGCATCAGGTTTCAATGAGCTGTGGAATCTGGGCAACTGCCCCAGGAAAAGTACACATACCTTGTATTTACACTCATTGTCCATTTGATTCACTACACTGACCATATAGATAATCCTTTCACCCTGTTCTTCAATGGTCAGCATCCCCACAGGACCTCCACAGAGCTGGTGGGTCATTCTCAGTACTGCAGTGACACTGATGTGGAGGTGGTGTGTTAGTGAGTGTTAGAGTGGATCAGACACAGCAGAGCATCTGATATTTTTAAACACCCGAGTGTCACTGCTGGAGTGAAAATAGTGCACCATCCAGCCAACAGCATCCTGTGAGCACTAATGAAGGACTAGAGGACCAACAGTAACAGATGAGCTACTGTCTCTGACTTTACATCTACAAAGTGGACCAACAAAGTCTAATAGTGAGCGAACACAGTCTTTTAAATCTCTGCAGCTCTGCTGCATCTGATGGAACTGATCAGATGGACAATGTGTGTAGATAAAATTTAGGTGTACCTAATAAAGTGGCAAGTGAGCGTATTTTACCTAGAAAACTGCTGTAAATAATAAATAATCTTCCAAAATTTCATTTAGTGTTAAACCTGCACAAACTCACCCATTTAAAGTGGTACAGTTCAGTGTTTAAACAATGCAAATGATTGATTTTATAGTTATAGGTCTATGTTTGAGTAAAACTAACATTATTGCTTTATTCTATAAACTATCGACAGTGTTTCTACCAAATTCCAAATAAAAATATTGTAATTAAGAGCATTTAATTAAGAAAATGACAACTGGACCTTGAGTAATCCAAAGAAAACTACTTAGTATTAAGTTTTAAATCCAATGCTAATGTTTGAAGTTCAGAAACCAATATACTGCAAGTTGGATTTGCTTGTGCACTCCACCAATCTTCAGCATCTCAGTTGGGTTTTATACCAGCTTTAGAAAAAACATCTCAGCTTCATCTTCCTGCTGATCACATTCCAAATGTTTTCAACAGGCATCAAGTGTGGATACTGAGTTAGACATACCGAGTCCAAACTATGTACAATTATGCTAAACATGGACAAAAATGTGAGAAAAACAAATGGAGAGAAAAACAAGAGATGAAAAGAGGAAGCAGCACAAGGCTGAAAACCAATGAGGAAAAAAAGTCAATGTGTCAATTAAGAAAACCATGAAATAACATGAGTGCAAACAAATAAACGAAACGAGGAATAACGTGAAAAGAAATGCATGTTTGCTCATGTAGGACTGAATGTTCCCATAAAAATGTTTTAATTGCAGAAACAGGGGCGGATGTTGTTGAATCATTTTGCACTTTGAAACAATTTTATGTGGCTTTATTTATAGAAGCCAAGCTCTGCGAGTGTGCTCCTGGGGTTGTGTTTATTTTGCTTCTCAGTGAGGAAAAAACTCTCGCCTCCGCAGGACCTATAAAGTCTTCGGCCTTAGAGACAGTGAAGAGTAAAGTCCAGACAATGGCACAGTGTTCGAGCAGACAGTGGGATGCTCTGTGAGCTGGACCATGATGTCCACTCCCTTCTCTGGGAAAAGCCCATGTCTGAGCTTGCTGTCATACAGATAACACTGCAAACTCCTCAGCTCGACCAACAAGCTGTGATAACATCATAAGCTCTTTCCCCCTGTAGACTTCACACGTGTGGGGTGAGACGACAACCAGCAGAGGCCAACAGCCCCACCTGAACATCTGGCTTTGGGCAGAAACAGCCCACAGCTTTCATCTGGCCTTGGGCAGGATAGGGGAGATGAAGGATGGGTGGATCCTCAGATACTGTAAATACAGACAGACTGAGAGAGCTCTGTGTTTCTTCTGTAGCCTCATCAGCATAAACGTATGCCACGTCTGCAGCGGAAGAGCAAGCCTGCCAATAATTTGGGAATTATATTCTACACTTCTCTGCCTAGAGTAGGACAGACAATGACATCTGAAACCACCATTGGAAGTTAGTGTTTTCTTCCAATCCAGATTCAAAACCAGCTTCCCTTTCAAAATCATAGACTAAATTATCATTAAAATGACAAACCAGATCTCAAAAGACAACATCTGATGTTGTCTTTTGCTGCTAATATCTTTGCTCGGATTAACTGTCCAAATGTAATAAAACAGTCCCATCCATAACTCAAAAGCAGCTCACAGACGTATGAAACTATACACTGTAAAAAGAGATCTGAGCATGAAGTGTCTTACCCAGGCTAAGGAGGAAAAGAACTGAACTGTTGCTTATTGCTTAAAAAATTTCATTTGGACTCAAGGTCCAAAAGAACAGCAGAATCCTGAATGTCTGAAGTCCAGTATGACGTTTCTGCAGTCTGTGATGGTTTGGAGTGCCATGTCATCTGCTGGTGTTTTATCAAATCCAGAGGTCTTAAAATATGTCCGTTTATGTGAAATGAATAATAATAATAATAATTCTAATATAATAATTATAAAAATGCATGAATGTCAATTTATTTGATGCATGACTACTTCATATTTAAATATTTTGACTAAGGCAACCAAAATAATTTATTTGAAAATGTTTGATGATCGTCAGGAGTGGCACAAACCCTGTCCACGCCCCCTCCTTTGCCCTATAATATAGAGCTATTAACAGAAAAATAAAACACTTAAACACTTATTTTACTGGCACAAACGTGGGAGCCACAAGGAGCTGTTGTAAAGTCCATGACATACCACAGCTCTGACCTCATCATAACATCTGAATTATGTATTAATACACTACGAGTTTATCCGATGTTCTACAGTGTAGATCGATATCCCCCCTCATGTTGCCTGGCAACAGTGTTAACTGTTTGCTGACTATATATCGACTGATTAGTTTATTGTGAATTATTAAAATAATAAATACATTTATGAATTGAACATTGGTTTGTTTTATCATTTATTTATTTTATATTGACCATCGTTAAAGTAATAAGCCACTCGAAACCATGCATTACTGTGATTTTATCACTCCGCTTTGCGTCATGCCAAAAACACCCTTCCCCAATGATAAAATCGCAGTAACGCATGCCCTCTCGTGGCTTATTTCTTTAATTTAGGCCATATCTTGTGAATTAAAATAACAAATATAAATTTTAATGGCACAAACAGAGCACAAACGAACGAGGCCACATGTGACCTCACAAGTAATACATACAATAATACATACAATAATGTATTTTTTAACATATCTTTGAAACGGAAGCAGAATGTTGTGGGAGGTGGGGGTTTGGGGTCTTTGGATGGTTTGGGGTGGGGGGGGGGAGTGTTCTTGGGGCACAGGGGAGTTCGCCCTGGGCCCCAAACAGCATAGGACCACCCTTACAGGTTGGTCTTGATTTTTTTTTTAATTACCTCATTGGTCAAAGCTAGTTTTTATCAGTTGTCTCTCCATTCGTGCTTCTCACTTGCTCCACTTGACTGGACTTTTGCCCTTGGCCCCTGACGGCCCATCTACATCCAAAGTGTTCTCCGAGCAGCTAGGGCCTACTAGGCCACCTAACACAGGCATGTGTTTGATTTGGGAGTGCGGAAGCTGAATGGGGCATTGGGGCTTGGGCGGGCAGGCAGTGGCTCTGCCGCCCTCTCTGGGTAAACTTCAGCCTGCAGTCCAGACACTGCCCCCATTCAGCTGGTCCACGTGCTGGGGATAAAGTTGGGATTGTTTGTCAGCGGGCTGTAATGTGTGGAATGCAGTGCTCCGGTTACCCTCTGGGAAAGGAGCATGGGAGGGGAAGATTTCTGCCCGTCCTTCACTCTCTCACACACTCTCTCTCTCTCTCCCTGCACCCCCCCCCATTCTTACTTTTAGACTTGGCTTCATTATATGGGCTAATCTTCAGAATGATCCAATTACCAGGTTCAGCTTTAATCAGAAGAGATGACTCTGAATTATCATTGTATTTTTCTAGGCGCAATTCATTACATTATATGACATATAAATTAAATATTTATTCTACATTAAGACTATTTCAATATCAAGAAATTCACTCCCAGCTTGCATTATAAACACACACATAAATATGCTAGAATTACTTCTAACCACTAATCAAATTTAGAATAAGATCTCTTAAAATGACACATTTGGCCTAGTGGGTTTTTGTATGTCAATGCCATAGGAGAACCTAAAAAAATGGAGCACCCACATTCAGATTTCCTATAAAGCTGTATTATATGTTTCATTATTTAATTACTCTGCATTGTACACAGATTAAAATATTAGTCTCTCACTCCTGTTCTTGATGTCTCTAATAGTCTAATCATTCTAATAGCCTTTATAGGAAATGTCTATTCTAAACAAAAATGCTTTAAAGAGTACAAAGAACATCCAGAACCATGTCCAAGTCATATCAGAATATTATGACCACCACGGCCAGGGTTTACTGCATGTATAAATAAGTGAGCACACCAGTCAGTTGTAGCAGAGGGTAAAACCATCATTATGGACAAAGGATGCGATGTGACTGATGTCCAAAAGGGCATGACAATAGGGTATCGAGCATGTGGAAGAGTACTTTTAAAAAAGCGTATGAATCTGAACAGATTCATGACCAGCTGGCATTTAGAATAGCGTCTCAGCCATTTTAGCCACCGTGTTTGTTTGGCTAGCATGCCTTGACGGAACTCGGCTGAACCCAGCTGGCAATTAGAGTGGAGTCTTGGCCTGTTAGCCATTTTAGCCACCCTGCTTGCTTAGCTAACATGCCAAGACTACTCTCAGCCATGCCTGGCTGACATTTAGATGTGTCTCAGCCTGTTAGCCATGTTAGCCACCGTGTTTGCTTGACTAACATACTGAGATTGCACTAGGTCGAGCCTGGCTGGCGTTTAGAGTAGAGTCTTGGCCTGTCAGTCATTTTAGCCACTATGCTAACTTGGCTAACATGCCAAAACTGTTCTCAGCCACACCTGGCTGGCATTTAGAGCAGTGTCTCAGCCTGTTAGCCATGTATATGCTCTACAGCAGCAATTCTCAACTGGTGGGTTGGGACCCAAAAGTGGGTCGCAAACACATTCTGGGTGGGTTGCGTAAAGTTTGTAAAAAATAAATACATTTTCAAACAATTAAAAATAAAGAATAATTAAAGCTTACCTGATGATTTACTCATCGTTTACCTTGAACAAAAAGACAGAGAGGCAGGCGTCAGACATGTGCAGCATACTCATTTCCATGGTAACCACCATTTGTTTGCCCATTACCCTTCTCTTTAAATTTGTGATGATGTACGGTGGTATGCAAAATGGTAAAACGCAAATATAACCTGGAGCATTTGAAATGTGGATTTTCGATCACTGAGGACAAACACGGACAGAAACCTCAGTGTGTTATTTGTTATGAAGTGCTGGGCATGAAAACATTCAAAGTAATGCAACATTTACAAACGAAACATGTATGTACAGCCAAGCCGGTAGAGATTTTTAAAAAGGACTTCATGAGCTGAAGGCATGGAGGTAATTTGGGGGTGGGATGGCACATGTCGTTTTCGCTTTTTAAAAAGGCAGTTTTGGTCTCCTGTAGTTTTTACCTTCCAAAAACAATGTTACACTGAATTAAAAGGAGACGAGTCAAACATTAGAATCAGTAGAAATCAAAGCTGCTCAATCTGAAGCCTGTTTAACTGGCTCTCCAGTTTCTTGCTAATGTGTGATTGGCTGTCCCTGCTGTCACTCCAAACAGCATTTAACATTTGAATATGCGTCTGTGTGCGTGTGGCTACCAGTCTGTAATAAGACATCCATTTACATGCCTCTAAGTTGAACTATTGTCAAAATAATTAAGAATTTCTGCTTATTTTTACTCAGAAATGAGGTATCATTTTATGTAAACAAAGTCCGTTGACCATACAGTCCAAACATAAGTGTAAAATTGGTGATAATGAGCTGGAGGGAATTTGACTGAAAAGGATTGGATGATAATTTTATGCTACATGTCTAATGATAAATATACATTTTATAATTTTATTATTAACACTTAATAGTTATTATTAGTATATTATTAATAGTAACAAGTAAAATATAAATCATAATTTGTAAGTAATGTATTGTAATAATAATAATAGTTACTGGTTAGTTAAATAATATGAATGTAATTCATTCATTCATTCATTATCACACCTGCTTAATCCTCATCAGGGTCGCGGTTAGTCCCCTACCCCCTCACTGGGCGCAGGGCAGGGCATTACACTATTCAACTAAGCCCAGGACAGGGCGCCAGTCCATCGCTGGGTGAACAAACACACGCACACACATACATACACACACATGGACATTTTTTTTTAGAGTAGCCAATTCACCTGACCTCCATGTTTATGGACTGTGGGAGCAAACCGGAGACCCCGGAGGAAACCCACGCAGACACGGGGAGAACATGGAAACTCCGCTCAGATGTGGACTCGAACCCAAGACCTCAGCGCTGAGAGGCGAACGTGCTATCCACTAAGCCATCGTGCCGCCCTGAATGTAATTCATAATATTAATTTATGTTCCAGCACTTCGCCCCGCCAGTCGTGTCCCCCCAAAATCTCAAGGCTATTTTTAAAAAATACATTTGTTTGGGTTGTATTCTATAAAAGTGGGTCGTGAATAAATGACCATGAGGAAATGTGGGTCCCAGGCTAAGACCAGTTGAGAACCCTTGCTCTACAGGCCAACTGTTATTTGAAAAAAAGCTAGTTACTATTCTGACAATTTCAAGTGCTATTGTCACTGTTGTTTGTAAACACAACCTGAGTAAACAGCCTGAATAGATCCCTTACTGAGTGGAGTGTTAGCCATATTAGCCAGCTAGCATGGCAGCAGTGTTTGTGGTTCTGTTGCTATAAACGTTATTAGTAGGGTTGCAAACTGTCCCATAAAATATGGAATCTTTCCATATTTGTAAAGTAAAAGTTGCATTCTGTATTGAACCAATATGGGACGTGCTTTGTTCAAAGGGGGAGAAATATTTAAGATTTGACTGAGACAGAGTGATATATATACAGGAATGAAAAGGAAACTCTGCTGCTGTCCCTCTGCCTGTCTGTCTTGTTCCAGCACACAGAGAATGTGCGAGTCTGTGTGAGTCGCGACCATTGAAAGGTGCTGTATTCGTTGCTAAGATACACCTGAAAACAGAGTGAGATTTTTAAAATGGCATCTGCGAGGGCAATGTTTGTCCACCGGACAACATTTCTATGACAGTGTACCCCCCCAGCAGTGTTGCCAAGTCCGCTTATTATAAGCGACTTTGGGCTTGTTTTTTCTAAAGTTGCTTGCAAATCTCGTGAGGCACGGGTTGCGGTTTTTTGGGCTTGTTTTTGAACGTGACATCGCTTATTTGGGCTTGTCTTTCTTTCCGAGTGAAACTCTTTGATTATCTCCCAACTCCCCATAAGAAACCAAAAGACGAGTGATAGGTCGTTTGTCCCTTCCAAGGCCCTGTTTTCTGTTTATCGCTCCCGCCCAAGTTGACCAGTCACACACACCCAAACACAGACACACACAGCAGGCAGGCAGCCAGGCACAGCCCAGAGTGATGAGGCAGCATAAGAATGAGCTCGAGTAAGTGGGGAAAATATGAAAAAAATATATAATAAAGAGTGGGAAAAAGAGAATGCACTGAAAGAATGGCTCCGACCTCAGATGGGAGATGCAAAATGCACTTTTCTTTTGATCAGAGCTTAAAAGATTTTGTTATTCAAAGAATTTGTTTTTAAAATAATTTATTAAATAATTTAAGTTATTCAATTTTTTTATATTAAAAGTATTTAGTATAATGTTTGTGTTGTTTATGTATAATGTCATAATAAATATTTACCTTTATACTGTTTAAAAGTGGCCTCTGTTTTACAGAATATGTTGGGTTGCCAGTTGGGCTTATTTTCAGCTTGTTTTCACAGAGCTGGTTGCTTGTTTCTATCGCGAGATCTGGCAACACTAAACCCCCCCAGCACTACATCGTTATAAAGACTTTGAAAAAACATCCATGCTGTTTGTTGAAACTACGTTCCATTTTAGTTGAAAGTGAAAGGTGAAAAGACGTCTTTTTCTCGTGGTTGAAAAGACGTTTATGTGAACACGTATTTCCAACGTCCAGTTTAGGTTGAAAGTAAAAGGTGAAAAGACGTCTTTTTCTAGGGGTTGAAAAGACGTTTATGTGGAGATGTATTTCCAACGTCCAGTTTAGGTTGAATGTGAAAGGTGAAAAGACGTCTTTTTCTAGTGGTTGAAAAGACATTTATGTGGAGACATATTTCAAACGTCCAGTTTAGGTTGAAAGTGAAAGGTAAAAAGTCGTCTTTTTCTAGTGTTTGAAAAGACGTGTACGTGAAGACGTATTTCCAACGTCAGTTAGGAACACAGCACCGGCCTCAGAAGACACTTATCAGTAGCCTACAACATGCTAGTAGGCTAATACTGACAAGTTCATTTTGCGTGAGAATTGCTAAGGGAAACCTAGCTTCAGCTTAATGTTACCATGCAAAAAAAACAACAAACACTGCCTATCTGTGCCCCATTCAAACTGACCAATTCATATTACAAACCCAGCTAACAGACCAAATCACATTACAAACCCAGCTAACAGACCAATTCACATTACATACCCAGCTTGAGCCTCAGAAATCCTGTTTAACCCTCCTATTATGTTCATATTTAATAACATAATTTATTTTTAGGGTCAATTTGACCCCAGCAATTTAAATCTCCAGAAAATTATTATAATCTCAGTCTCCTCTGTCTCAGATCATTTTCTTCTGTCTCAAACACTTTCTACTCTCTAAAATGTTGATATTTTATGTTATACAGCTAAAACAGCCTGGGGTCAAACTGACTCCAAGGAACACTGATGTATTCGCCACTTTCACAATTCCCAGAATGCACCGCGCAACCGGCAACATCCGGTTCACCATTTTCTCTTGTTTATGTCTGTGCGAGCTACGCTACATACACTGTTTACAACTTTATTTGGTAAGTAACTACTGACGTGATATATACTAGCTTTTGTAACTATATGCAGATAATATTTCTTTGGATACTAAACATCATATCTTGTTGTGTCTACTTGTATTTTCAATTTATGCAGTGGGTTTTTAGTGTAAACACATTGCTGCAAGCTATCGTGTTGCATGATATCAATACTAAGCTACACTACTAGCGTAGCTGGCACAGACATAAACAAGAGAAAAACAAGAGAAAATGGTGAACCCGATGTTGCCAGTTGTGCGGTGCATTCTGGGAATTGTGAAAGTGGCGAATACAACATGTATTCACAACACTAAAAAAACATCATCATGTTAATTTTATGTTTACTCACTTATCAGCATGAAATTAGGAAAATTCATTAAATATAAAGCAAAAAAAGTCATGTTATACGTGTATT
>BRDA01037365.1:1390-13154 GCA_036984385.1 Crenuchus spilurus | reverse complement strand
TATCTAGTTTTGAATGGACCAATCAGTAGATGCCTGAGCCAGCGGACATTGCAGTGTGTGAGTGATAGGGAGAGTGAGAGCGCATCTACCCCCCCAGAGAGAGCACTGCCAATTTTGCTCTCTGTGGGCCCCGGCTGTTAATGGCAAACTGCATGATCAGGATTTGTGATCCTCTGGTCATAGTATCAGTGTCTTAGCTTGCTGAGCCACTCGGGGACCAAGAACTTAAGGTGCCTCCAAGAACATTTTATGTATCAGGCAAAGGCTCTTTAATGTACTTCATTTTTCATCAGATTCACATGTATTACCTGCTATAAAAAATGGAAAGATTTACCCTTGGGGAGCTGTAGTCCTCAGTGCTCTAAAATCAGGAACCTCTGTTCAATAGATTTACTCAAATTGCTTTGATATGAGCAAAGCAGTGATGTAAATTATTACATTAAATGTACATCAACAGTGCAGATTACATGCTGCCCTATCTAAAACCCTGGCCAAGAATCAAAACCAGCTAAAGTTTTAAACTGCACTCTAGCTGTGAATTTTGTGCTGCGAGTTCGGGCCGACATGTTTAGTGTTTATGACTCCTCGCTTTGCTCTGGCAGCAAATGCATCACCCCAACTGCAATCAGCCTCCATTATGTGGGAAAACAATGGGTGCTTCTGCCCCTCGGCTTTCGCCTGTTTTGATTAATTATCTTTGCTAATTGGAGAGGATTGGATTGTTCATATTTTCATTAAGAGCAGATTAGAGAGCTGGAGGAGCATGTGGTTGTGGTTTGCTGTGTGGCTCAGTGTGCAGTGATTGCTTCCAACGATGTAAATATTACATGGGGGGGGTGCGGGAGGGCTGTGTGTGTGTGAGATGTTGCTATAAATAGAGCATTCATGTGGTGGAGGTTGAGATGGTAGACAAAGATAAACAGCTTTGTGCTAGAATGAAAGAGTGAGAGAGTGAGAGAGATGGGGTGAGGTAGAAAAACACTAAGCTGAGATGTAGGATGGTGTAGAATGCTTTCTAGCGCTAATTGCCTACTAATAGTAGGTTTAGGAGATTTCAGCACTTTGGACAGCTCCACTCTTCTGTACAGTTACTCAGGCAGACAGCGCTGCAGCCCTACCCTGACCATGTGGATATTCTTCTCTTCATTACTTTTTCATTGCACTGGGCTGCACTTAAAAGCTTCCACTTAGTTCCTCACTGTGTTCAAACAGTTTCAAAACACACTCTGCATGTCATCTGCCGTCGTTGCCCCAAGTCTTCAAACTTCTTAATAGCTACCTGTACTGGTGTGTGTAATTTGAGAGAATGTATGTTTATGGAACACCAACAGCTCCCTCTAGCTTTATTTCTTATGAACCTCTTTATTGCAGTTTAGAAGAGCAGAGCACTCTAAAACTGGCTTATTTAATAAGCAAATAATTTGTCCTTATATTTTATAGTTGTTTTACTTTTTTCATTTGAAAACCTCACCCACCCTTTTCATTATGTGATCAGAAGGACTTTAATCTAGAATCAAAATTTTGCAATATTAACTTATATTAGATGTTTAGAAAAGTGCTTTCCTTCTGTCAACTTGCCATTTTAGAAATGTTTTACAGTATATAAACCTGTCATTTCACAGCAAATGACCTGTGATTGGCTTGACTACATAACTGTAAATGTAGTACAGTGCATATGTGTATGTTACTATAAAAATTACAGTATCATACTGTAAATTCTTACCATCTTGTAATACTTTTGTGTCATTTTACAGTACATTTTACAGAATGGTACCATAAAATAATATCATCATCATCTTGTAATATAGTCATTTTTCTGCAGTTTTATTACAGCTTACATTAATTCCCAGAACAAGCATTTACTGAGCTTGTCAAACTCTAAAAACACATCAGCATTTACTCATCCAAACGATGAAGACAAGTTTAACATATTTTTCAATATTAATAATATAGCAAAGAATTTAAACTACAAGAGTTTAATGCCCTACAAGTGCTGACCAACAAATTAACAATCCATCTCCCGCATGCACAGCCCAACAATCAATGTCTATCAGTTTGCACATCACTGTGCTCATTTGTGGTAATGATTTCATGGTATTTCTTTTACACAGTGGTTCCAGAGCCCATCACACTCTGTGTAACTACCTTGGAGCCAGATGCCATCTCCAGTCACTTTAAGTGATTTCAAGCTTATACTTCACCATAAGTCAAAGTATTGCACCAATATCTTGGGGTGAGTGTCTTTCCTCATGGGCTACCTCATCTGTGATGCTTTCTTTTACTGGTATAAGAAATTGCTCAGTCACATGTGGACAATGAGAGGAAGTTTTTCTATGAAACAAACACTTGCATTCAATTCAGTGGTCCTTACTAATGAAAAAAGGGCATACAGGCCTTTTTGGGGCTAACTGTAAACTGAGCATAACTAAGTTTCACTTATTATTCATCAGTTTTCTTTTTGGTTGGAAAGTCAAAGAAATTCAGGGAAGCTCATTCAAGCAAGCCAAACTTCTGCTTACATAAATCTTAATTAGACAGGATAAAAGGAAAATCATCAAAACTGACAACCATAAACATAACTACTAGTGCATCTCAAAAAATTACAATATCGTGAAAAAGTTCATTTGTGTTCATAATTGAATTAAAAAATGTAAACTGGCATATATTTTATATTCATTACACAAAGTGACATTTCAAGCCTTTTGTGTGTTAATGTTGATCAGTATGGCTTAAAGCTCATGAAAGTCAGTAATTTTTCAGTGAAAAATTACATTTGGAGTGTCAACATTAGAACAAAAATAGGCTTGAAATATGTCACTTTATGTATAATGAATATAAAACAAATGACAGGTTACCTTTATGAATTCATTTATGAACTTTGAACTAAACTAAAACTGTTTAAAGTACATAGAGTGGATCCACAACAGCATGACTTTTAGTAAATGCTAAATAACATTCATATATAAATTTTCCTTCAATATCACAGTTTTATATGCAAAACAGGTCAGAAAGTCACACCTTTCTCATGACATAAACAGCTGTATGCTTATGAACAGGGTTTTCATTGTTTCTCCACATCTGAAGCTGATCATCACTCATTTCAGTATGATTGAACAGTTAATTAGACACAAAGTAGATCATACATATGTCAATGCTCCAATCTGTGCTCATTTCTGAAGGGTCCCAGTGAGGGTTTTGCCATACCTGTGCATAAACTTAACCCTTTAAACCATAGGATCTCACAAATACATATATTACACATTCGTTTCATAGGTAGGCTTATTATTGACATGTTTCTTAGAAAGATAATAGTGGAGTATCCAAATACTATTCACTATAGTAACCTATTACTGAGACATCTCAGCTGTAGCAAGAAAGATTCTTGTGAAAAGACATATTGTTCAGTACATTTTTCATAAGAGAAGGAATGGAAGAGTAATGTTTTTAAGAAATGTCTGAAAAAAGTAAGATAATAACTAAACAATTCACATTTTCCACATTTTGCCAATCCATGTAAAGTTATTATGGTACTGTACACTGCCAAGGAAAAAGTATTTCACAGGTGTTTTTTGTTCTTCCTTGTGTTGTTTGTTCTTCAAATAATATAAACATACCATTATAGATACAGCATGGCCCTTCAGCTCCAATTATGTACTTTAAAGGTTCACTACATTTAGTTTTCCAGGAGAAAAAGCATGTGATTCTTTTCAGAGCTCAATGTTTTTTAAAGGAATGTACAAGTCTGGAGTCAGGGCAGGGTGAGTGGATGCAATGCAACTTCAAACAAATGAATTACAGTAGAATTTGGCACAATTATGCTCCCTAATTAAAGGTAGTGAAGACATACCTTATAGAGGTCAAACCAAGTGGCAGGAACAGTACTGTCCCAGTGATGATCCAGTAGTATATTATAATGTGATACAATATCCTATTGAGGTTTTCATTTGCCCATTTGCCAAGCTTTAACCCTTAATGTATAAGATTAGATTAGATTCAACTTTTGCCAATCTGATTGCACATAGTGGAATTTGACCTCCACATTTAACACATCTGTGCAGTGAAACACACTGGTGAACACACTAGGCTGTGAGAACATGTACCCAAAGTGATAGGCAGCCCTATAGCCCTATCGTTCCCTTCACGCCACCTACACTAACATTCTCCTTATTCCAAGGACAAAACTCTGTACTATGGGCGATCAAGCATTTTGTGTCTCTGCTCCTCGTCTATGGAACACTCTCCCGGTATACTTGAGGGCCCCGCAAACCATACACTTTTAAATATGGTCTGAAAGCCTTTCTTTTTAAGAGAGTTTTGAATTGTAATTTTAGTAATTTTAGCATTTCTATCATTTATCTTGAACAATGTTATGTTTTTAAATTGTAGCACTTTGAGATTTTACTAAAAATGTAAGGTGTGTTAAATATAAAATGTATTATTTATTATCCATGGCACCTGGGGAGCAGTTGGGGGTTAGGTGCCTTGCTCAAGGGCATTTCAGTAATGATCTGCCTGGGGATCAACTAGATCTCTAACCAAAAGACCATGACTGCCACATAAGACCTCACAACTCTATAACTTGCATGTTAGCTTCATAGTACTTAAATTACAATAGGCTTATTAAATTACAATGATGCAAGTTGGGAGTAGATGATAGCAAGTCAAATATTCCAGATTGTTTTTAGTGGAGCAGCAACAAAAAATCTGCAGTTGCAAGAGACAGGAGCAGTGAACCACGACAATCAGTGTTGCACTTTGTCAAGAGTTAGGGTTAGGGTTTAGGGTTAGAGGAGTTTTTCAGAAAACAAAGGCACTGAATGCTAAAGTCCAGACATGCACACTCATGTTCAATAAACACCAAACTTCAGCCAAAACATACTATTAGAAACATTAGCATGTATTAAAAACACTAGTGACTATAACACCATCTGCTTCTACACACAAAAAGGAAAATCAGTGATGCTGCCTTTAATGGCTGCATGCCAGCTGTGCAGTGCTGCCAACTCTGCTATGACATTTTTTTCAATGCCAACATGTAAACAAACAAGGTTCATTATTCAGTAACTACATGGAAACTGTCCACATTCTTCTCAATACCCTGTGGGTTGTGGATATGTAAGAGGTTGATAATTGAATAATAAGCATAGGGTTCAAGGGGTTAAAGGCAGTTTGGTGCAGAGCCTGAAAAATGACTGCAAAACTTGTCAGCCTCTGGTGGCCCCAACAGTATTGGCTTTTTTTTGTTGCGGCGTTAGTGCTGAGTGTGCATTTCTCTGTGTTTCTGTTCCTAGCTTGCTTTCCACAGTCTGTGCCCTGTGCGTGTGTCCCATCTGCACATTCGCTGCCATATGGTGTCCTGGGAGAAGAGCAGGAGGAAGTTGGGTGATGTCAGACACAACAGGCATGCCTGTGTGTTTTAACACAAGCACATCATCCACTCTGATTCAGTGTGTTTGTAAAGCTCAGTGCAGAGGATAAAGCTGGAGCCAAATACTGCAGCTGCCATGTAGTGATGTAGTACAGCAGAGGCTGCTGTCTACCATTTCTGTTTTGCCCTTGTCATCAACATCAGCACTTTCCTCCAACATCTGCCCAGTGCTGGCATTTCCCTATAACCATGTGCTATTGTGCTGTCCTCTCCTGAGGCCAGGCCTCAGCATGCAGTGCAGATCTGGACAAAGGTCTGTGTGTGACTGCTGGGACCAGGAGTGTGTAAGAGCAGCTGAGACTAATGCACACACACACACACACACACACACACACACACACACACACATACACATGCTGCAGGATGGAGAGACTCATCTATATGGCGAATGACCAGGCACTTTAGAGACTTCACACTGCATCAGAGAGCAAGAAACATCCCATATTTCAAGTGAATGAAACTGTATCACTCCTTCTCGGGTTATCTGGAAACAGTGTAGAGCTAAGAAAGAAAGTAGGTATAGTGTAAATTCAACTCAGCCCAACAAACACAGCCACCTAAGTATATATTTTATCTCAAATCATGTCTGCCTGTCTGTGACTGTCTGCTGGCTGAACTTCAATCACGAACAAACAGGATGTTTACTGATATGACACTGTCCAATCAGCAGCCTTGAGAGGACTCTTGGAAAACAGAATGAAAATAGAAGTGAGTATACACATAAACTCATCAGAGACAGCCTGTTAAAGTGAGACTCAATACATGCCATACACATGCATAGATGCCTGACTACACCACTGGTCAGAAGCAGTTGTTGAAAGGTGACAGTAGCTTCTTTCATATTGCTATATGTTATGATAAATATATGTGTGTGTGTGTGTGTGTGTGTGTGTGTGTGTGTGTGTGTGTGTGTGTGTGTGTGTGTGTGTACTGTATAAGTTAGCCAGCTAGCCAAGATTGGTATTGCACAACATGACAAGCTGTGCATTGGTTGAAAGCATATATAGAAATTTTTATTCACATGAAATCCCACTGGTAATACCATTCATCATTAATCATTTACACAACTTCAAAAGATTCACCCACAGCCCACACACAACTCTCACACTGTTCTTCTTCTAGTCAGATCCTATTTTAGTCACTTGAATTACAGTGGAACCTCAGTTTTTGTCATTAATCTGTTCTAAAGTGCCTGATGATAACCAAAATAAACCATAACTGAAGCAATATTTCCCATAAGAAATAATGTAAATCCAATTATTCCATTCCAGACACTCCATAATATGAACAAAAATAAATTTTACATAGAATAACTATAGTTTTACATATAAAACATAATGAGAAATAAATACAAAAGACTAATGAAATGGATAAATAAACAATTAGCATCTCACTTACAGGTTTACGCTCTGTTTTACAGTGTGCCAGTGTGGTCAAGCCAGCAGCCTTTGCTTTGAACACCTGTTCTCTGAGTTCTTGGTCGCTATTTGCTTTCGCACCCATTTTCATTTAGTAGCGATGCATGCTGTCGCTTTAGTGTAATGTGTTATAGTTTGTTTTGAGCATTATCAATGAGAAACAATGAGAAACAAAGCCACAATGAACAACAAATGTGTGTGAATGACAAACATGTGGGAGGATGCTTTGTTTTTGTGAAATTAGTCGTGAGCCATGTGGGCACACTGACAAAAACCAGGCGGATGAACGATAACTGGGACAAAAGTTCCCCAAACAAAGTCGACGATAACCAAATTGTATGATAGCCAGAGTAAACAATAACTGAGGTCCCACTGTTTACATTTTTAACTTGTGTTGCTATTTTTCACTTTGATTCCTTTGAACTTTAACAGCAGAGGTATCCCTTTCAGCAGTGGCTAATGTAGAGGCCAGACTCTTTGTGAGATTACATGAACAGAGATTATTAATAACGACGTATCACTGAGATATCAAATATGACATCTCAGAGTGAGTACAATATGTCATCTCATGGAACAAATAGAACAAATGACAGTTGCTGCAGGTCTACATCACTGTGTCCCAACAAGCACCATTCATCAGTTCTGGGTTCATCAATGTTGCTCCTGGAGGCTCCCTATAGCATGTCTGCCAAAGTTTTAAGGCAAACTTGATTCAACTTTAAGTTCACCCAACTCAAATTTCTAAGTTTAGTCAAAAATGAAAAAAATAGAGTTCAGCATCAGTAAACATAATAAAATATATTTAATATCAACTTTTCTGCTATCTGTTATGCTTTCCTTCACATAGCGCCACAAGACTTCCCTCCATCATGGGCTCTCAGTTATAAACATCTGTAGCATCACCAGCATTTGAATCTCCTGATTTTCTTTATATTTGCTTAACTGAGTTAGAACTCTTCAGTAAATTAAGACATTTGAGTTGGGTAAACCTGAAGGTGAATTAACTCAAAATGGAGTTGGGATGTCTTTGTTTTACAGTGCGGAAAGTTGAGAAAGCCCAAAGAATGCATTGAGTGTCCATTCATTTATAGAGATTATTGTATAAATGAACAAATGTTGTTAAATTACTTGACAATTGGGAACTAAAATGCTTTTAAACATGTATACGTGTTAAGCAGTTCTCAGAACTGTATGAAATTGCATGTGTTAATAATAAATTCTTTGAAACATCAGCGTTCATGTAGCTGTCAATGTAACTGCCAACGTTCAACATAACCCCATCACACCAACTGCACTCAGAGTCACTTTCTCTTTATTTCTCACTTACTGTAATAATGAAAGGCATCCACTTTTCTTTTCTCCATCCAGACATTTCTATGTGAACTGTCAATTGACAGATGGAGCAGATCAGTGCACATTCACCTGAGTCTGGACCTCTAACAGCTGTCTTTTGGTTTGCCTGAGGACAAAGCTGCCAGAAGCAATGCAGAAATTCCCCTCTGAGCTTTGCAAAAAATCACCTGCCTCCCTCAGTGCACTGTCAGAGTGTTCAATATTCTGAGAATTAATTGTTTCTTCAGCATTCCAGGAACTGACATTCGCCTTTCCCAGAACAACCACCTGCACAGCAATAGGAGAACTGTCTGTACGGCCTGTCTCCCATACAAACACTGAAAAAAAGATGTACATCCTCCTGACATACACCCAAGAGTACACTGCTCAAACACACAGCCACACACACACAGTCAAACACACCTGTAGCATCCAGAAGGTAAAGACAACCATGCCTACCTATAGGAAGAGCTGAACAGAAAAGAAACACTTCAGTCTGTCCCCCAATGCATAGTAATCTGTATTTTGAGCTACTCAAATTCAATCTCCTGATAGCACACATACATAGTCATGAAATAAAAAGGTACAGGTGAAATTAATTTAGAAGAATAAATAAGCTTATTATAACACAAAAGCTTATTGGAGCAATGGATCAAGAGATATTTTAGTAGTTCAACCTCAACACCATCTGAAATTAGTCATTTAATGTTTTGTAACAGTAAGTCCTATAAAAAATAGATAAAGCATGCATCAATGCGCCAAAACATTGTGCTAAAATGCATACAGTCAAAACAGCTCTAAACCTCTGAGGCATGGAATGTGTTATCTGGCATCAAAACAGACTCTTAGCAGAAGCCCTGTAAGTTATAAGGTAGGGTCACTAAAGAGACTGCTTGTAGCATGGACATAATTTTGGGGGGGCATGTCCCCTACACGTCCCCTGCACTTTTTCAAAAAGCAGATTTGGTCCCCTGCAATTTTTACCATCTAAAAACAATGTTATGCTATATTAAATGGAAACAGGTCAAGCACTAGAACCAAGTGGAAAACGGCCACTCAACCTGAAGCCTGTTTCCCTTTAGACCACCCACAAGCTCACCAATTGGCTCTGCCATTTCTTGCTAATGTGATTGGCCATCCCCACCATCACGTGGGTATGGAGAGGAGGCTCAAGCCCCTTACACAAGCTAGTTGTGCTCCCCCTCCATTTCAGCAATGACTGGTAGATACTCTCCACTGCTGACCAGAAAGACCACACATTGTGTTTCAGAAGTGCTCTGGCCCAGTTGTCTGACCATTATGATCTGGTCTTTTTCAAAACTCAGGTTTTTATATCTGTCCATTTTGCTGTTCATCTAAACTGACTGTTACACTTATAGTCTATATATATCTCAAAACTTGACAGGCACCATTTTAGAATCATGGTTATTCACTTCATCTGTGAGTAGTCATAATGTATTGGCTCATAGGGATAGATAAGCCCTCTCTTAAATACATAATATTTAGCAAAGTAAATCTAATGCATATACTATACAATAAGCAATAAAGACAATTTTTAATTTTGTTATTTATTTTAAACACCTTTAATAAAGAGCAATAATCCACTTTAATCCACTTAAAATTTATATTTTTATTGGAGATACTTGAACATTTTGTTCCAACCTAAAATAAAGAAAGAGAAAGAAAATGTGGATGTTAAAATCTACCTGGTTTATGAGGTATCAGAAGCTCGGTTGGAAGATTACAAGCGGTACCTGCAGGTATCAAAGATCAAATGACTTAAAAGTCATGTTATTATATACTAATCATAGGATTTAGAAGTGAGGAGAGAGGAATAAAAGTATGGTTTAAAGAACTCACTAAAAACTGCCTGAAGTTAATTAAGAAAATATTAAGCACAAAGTGCTTGACCTGATAAGATTTTCTTCAGTGTAGATGTGAAAACTTACTTATCTTAATGTCAATATATGTCATTTGATATCCAAATATCTGTAAAATACTAGATTTTATTTCCTCACTTTTTCTTTTCACTCTATAAGAGCAGAGCAATAAACAGGAAAGGGACTCCAGGAATGCAGTGTTAGGGTCGATAACAGCAAACAACCTCTTTTCTTCTGTGAAGGTTTGAATTATAGAGCCTCCCTTTAGGTGTTCTTGGGTTAGATGTTCTCTTTGTCCAGTTTTGTTAGTGGTCCTCCCATGGACAAGGCCATGGACATTCATCATAAATGCCTCTCACTTTTCCACATCCTGTTCTATATTCTGTCAGATGTGGTTTTCCACTTAGTTTGAGTTCTGAGTCTTGCACTGTTTGGATCCACTGTTTATATATAAGCTTACTTGAGCTCCTTCTGTTTGTCCATGAAGTTCTGATTGGTCAACAGTTCTGCTTCTTAGTGTTTGTGAATCCAGGTTCCAGTATTTTGATGGTCAGTACTTTCTAATTGAGCATATTGTGCAACCTGAGCTTCATGAACACATTATGTGTAGAGTTTTGCACAAAATGTTGAAAGTATTTTGTTAGATGGCATAACGGTTTATGCTCATTTACTCCCAGGGGTGTGTAAGTAATTGAGAAAATCTGAATTAAACACATTGTCATAATAAGAGAATAGGAAGAACAGAAGTGAAAACAGAATATCCACTATAGAGACTACAGATTAGAATGTACTAATGTGTGTCAGCATGGCAATGGCCTTTATTCTGTAAATATAAGGTTTGTCTAAATGCCTAGTGATCTGTTTGTATTTTTATTTATAGTATTTCATGCCAATTTTTCTCCTTCCCAATGTAGTAGTAGCCAATTAATGCCTCCCACCCAGTAGGGGTTCTCCCCATCACTTTGCAATGTCCCTGACTCTAGGAGGGTGAAGACTAGCACAAGCCTTCTATGACGTGTGTGATGTGGCCACCACCTCTTTTTGAACTACCGTTGATACACCGTCACTGGGGAGCCTTGGAGGAAAGCGCAGGATCCTCAGCTCTGATAAACCAATCAGTAGACACCTGAGCCAGACGGCCAATTTTTGCTCTCTCGGTCCCAACTGTTGATGGCAAACAGCATGACCAGGATTCACACTCATGATCCTTTAGTAATAGTGTCAGCATCTTAGCCCGCTGAGCCACTCAGATCCCATCATCCACATTAAACAAATAAATGAGATGCTCTAATTAGACAGTAATGACTTCACTTATTCCAGCCCAATGCATGTAACCAGCGTTTACTATACAGTGGACCCCCACCTATTTGTGGTTCAGCATTTGCGGATTCACCTATTCACGGAATTTTCTCTAGAACATATACTTGTTATTTGCAGAAAATCCATGTATTCACGGTTTGTTGTGTCAATACAAGACGAGCGCTAATTGGCTGATACGCACAACGCACAGCCACTTTCTGGCTCACCTGACTAGTTCAGTACTGTTGTGTTCTGTATGAACCGCTCCATTAAATTCAGCAACCTGATTGATTCATTTAGCAAACCCTATCAGCATGTACTTCCAGCCTGCCAAGAAGATGCCAAAAAAAAACTTCAGATGATCATAAAGAAGGTGAGGAGGCTCCCTCAGAGGTAGAGAGGTGTGT
>BRDA01037358.1:0-18367 GCA_036984385.1 Crenuchus spilurus | reverse complement strand
ACCACTATCCTGCAAGAAGAATGGCTTAAAATCCCTCTGACCACTGTGCAGGACTTGTAAATGTCATTCCCAAGACGAACTGACGCTGTATTGGCCGCAAAAGGAGGCCCAACACCTACTAATAAATTACTGGTGTCTTAAACCAGGTGTTTCAGCTTCATTGTCTAACCCCTATAAGTCTCAAACATACAATGTAAATAAAATATTTTTCATGTGCCAAAGCTGTACATTTTGCAAGATTGTGCAAATATATGCACAGGTATATATCTATAAAGGCCTACAGTGGTGCTTGAACCCTCACAAATATGTCATATTGGATTTTGGATAGATCTCTGTTCTTTAAATAAAACAGGGTGCCCACTCACACCTGATTGCCATCCCATTGATTGAAACACCTGACTAATTTCACCTTCAAATTAACTGCTAATCCTAGAGATTCACATATTTTTACCACTCACAAATATGTCATATGAGCAAGTATAATATTTTTTCCTCATTTGTTTAACTGGGCTCTTTTTGATGTTTTAGGTCATATTTACACAGACATATAGAACATTCTAAAGGGTTCACAAACTTTCAAGCACCACTGTACTGTATATATTGTGGTCTCCACAAGGAGAGTAAAACAGAGTATGTACACACACACACTGATGCAGATAAAGTGGGTTATGTTCCGTTTCTTTTAGAGGGGGCAGAGGCCGCAGAGTGTTTGGAATGGGTCAGGCATGCAGACACAGATAAATATGTCAGTCTATACTGAGGCTTTATGGAGCAGATTAAGGGACCGGAGATATTTCTCCTGAGAAAAAGAGCTCAGTCGTCTCTCATATATCTCCTCTTGAGATTTAGCACATCTCTCCATAAAGGCACAGATCTGCCTCAGATTTGCCAACATAAGAACACTAATGTTTACTAAATCTTGGAGTCCTTATATAAAATGGACTGAAGCATCTGTCATCCAGAAGAGAAGAGGCTGCTAAGGTTTGCTGATGTGATGCTGCTATTTTCATCTGAACCAGAATCATGCCATGTTTCATTTTTGTCTCATGCTACTTGTCCGAAATGGAATCCGAGCCACATTTGAATACTAAAACTCTATGCAGTGTAAGCAAGAAATCATGTGAATGTGAAGTTTGGCTAAACCAATCCTTTAAAACGTCAACGCCAAATAACCACACGCCTGTGTCCACTCTCCGGCTCATTTCTCAGCGCTGAGTGAGAGTGAGACGGTGTGGTGTAGCTGACCTTTCCCTCCGTGCTTGTCCAAACAGTGCTGGCCTTCAGTTTGAATGGGCAACTACAGACATACTGGACTGATAACACACATAACACAATCACCTATTGTGAGTTAACCAACCAACCAACCACACATGCAAATACACTCAAACACAAACACAGGTATTACATAAACACACACAAGATGCATATCTTTGTGTTATTTCCATTCTGTATGCGTACATGCTGCAGTGCCCCATACATACAGTTTGCCTGTATGTTCAATCTACATCCAGCATATAAACTGCTATTGCTTCTGACTGGCAGTTATTATACTATTAAGTATAAGTGAATGTATACAGACTATGAATATAAAGGTTTACTGTCTCTACTGGCTGCATCTCCAAGAATTTGAATATCCTGAAAAGGTTTGTGTTCAAAATTTACAGTGGTATGAAAAAGTTTGGGTATTCAAATCATTGGTTGTTCGGATCAGCAGTTTCAGTTAAAAATATCATATAGCAGACAAACACAGATATTTGAGAAGTGAAATGAAGTTCATAGGATTTACAGAAAGTGTACAATAATTATTTAAACAAAATTAGGCAGGTGAATAAATTTGGGCACTCCGACAGAAAAATTACAACAATATTTATTAGATCATACTTTTGCAGAAATAAACGCTTCCTGTAGATTCCATTGAGAGTTTGGATTCTGATTGAAGGTTTGATGGTTTCCGAGCATGGACAGCCTGCTTTAAATCACACCACAGATTTTCAATCATATTCAGGTCTGGGGACTGAGATGGCCATTCCAGAATGTTGTACTTGTTCCTCTGAATGAAAGCCTTAGTAGATTTTGAGCAGTGTTTAGGGTTGTTGTCTTGTTGAAGTATCCAGCCCCAGTGTAACTTCAACTTTGTCACTGATTCTTGAACATTGTTCTCAAGAATCTGCTGATATTGACTGGAATCCATGCAACCCTCAACTTAACAAGATTTCCAGTACCTGTACTGACTGGCCCCACAGCCCCACAGCATGATGGAAACTCTACCAAATTGGACTGTGGGTAGCAAGTGTTTGTCTGGGAATGCTGTGTTCTTTTACCGCGCCTTGTTATGTCCAAATAACTCAATTTTAGTTTCATCAGTCCACAGCATCTTATTCCAAAATGAAGCTAGCTTGTCCAAATGTGCTTTAACATACCTCAAGCGACTCTGTTTGTGGCGTGTGCACAGCCTCTCCTTGTGCAAAGTGTGCTGAATAGTTGAACGATGCACAGTGACACCATCTGCAGCAGGACGATGTTGTAGGTCTTTGGAGCTGGTCTGTGGGTTGACTATGACTGTTCCCACCATCCTTCGCCTCTGCCTATCTAAGATTTTTCTTAGCCTGCCACTTCGAGCCTTAACTATAACTGTGCCTGTGATCTTCCATTTATTCACTATGTTCCTCACAGTGGAAACTGACAGCTGCAATCTTTGAGAGAGCTTTTTGTATCCTTCCCCTAAACCAATCTTTGTTTTCTGGTCATTTGAGAGTTGTTTTGAAGCTCCTATGTTGCCACTCTTCAGAGAAGATGCAAAGAGGAGAAAAACTTGCAATTGGACACCTTAACCCTTTCTCATAATTGGATTCACCTGTGTATGTAGGTCAAGGATCAATGAGCTTACAAAACAAATTTTGTGTTCTAATAATTAGTACTAAAAGTATTCAAATCAATAAAACGACAAGGGTCCCCAAATTTATGCACCTGCCTAATTTTATTTAAATAATTATTGCCCACTTTCTGTAAATCCTATAAACTTCATTTCACTTCTCAAATATCACTGTGTTTGTCTGATATATGATATATGTAACTGAAATTGCTGATCCGAACAACCAATGATTTATCAAGGAAAATCTTGAAAATTAACATGGGTTCACAAACTTGTTCATACTGTATAAGCCAAACTGATCAACAGTAAATCAAAAAAGGCTTGAAATGTTTTAATGTGGCACTGCCTTACACCTAACAAAAACATTCTCCTAATATTCAGGTTTGGTGATGGGAACATTATTCCCTGAATTTTAGATTTCAAAATGTTCCACAATGTATTATCTTATGTTTTTCTTCGCAAAAACAAAGTACATTCATGTAACCTCACACATAAAACATGGATCAGTTTTATGTAATGTTAGTAGAAACTTTCATTCATGTTACTTTCAGAACATTTGCTATAGGGGCTCAGTGGACCAAGGCGGTGTCACTATGACCTAAGGACTGCGAGTTAGAATCCCAATCATGCTGCTTGCCATCGGCAGCCGGGGCCAGAGAAAGCAGAATTGGCCGTGCTCTCATCTGGTAAGATGACACTCTCTTCCCAACACTACTAAGTAATGTCAGCTGACTCGGGCATCTGCCAGGCGATCCATCCTGAATTAAGGATCCTCTGAGTATGTTGGCTGTTCAAAAAAAGATGTGAGCATTCACCCTCCCAGAGTCAGGGACATTACAAGTGATGGGGAGAGTTAAAGAATGTATGGGTCGATTGGCTACCAAAACACATTGGGAAAAAAAATCATTTGCTGGTAACGTTTAGAGAACCTTTCCTAATGTTAGTCAAACTTGTTAGCTGAGCTGAACCCAGGCTTGGTCACTTTCAAACCTTCAATTGATCTGTTTCTGAACCATCCAAATGTCCTCAAACTGTCAGGTTTTTATCATCCAATGGACATTTGGAACCGATAAAGTAAAATACAAACACCCAAACACACCCACACACACTACAGACAATGCATGTGCACAGGAAAAATGTCCACACCTCATATCACTGATAAAGTCTAGGCCTGGCCTTAGAGTGATGTTCTTTGTCACTTTAAAGGCCAACTGTGACGTGTGGCCATGGCAGTCTGGCAGCGTTCCAGCAGAAAAAAAAACTTCATAAACCCACCAGACACGATATGAACTTCAGCCTTTAGTCTTATCTTTCCAACATGCAAATATATAACACAACATTTTCACAAAACACAATGCACATTGTGAACTGTTACAGTAAAGTGTCAGCAGATAAGTACAGCATTGATCTTACAAGGCCAGACAAGATTCTGCAACAACAACATCTGCGATCAGGATACGTTTTGGGATGTGGGTGTTCTTTCCCACTAAACTAGGCTACCCTGAAAATGCAGTTGAGGGTAAAACATCAGACCGGGCATGAGATTTTTGTGCTAATAAGAAATAAAATGAGTGACAAAGCAAGCTTAGAAGAATATTAACTTTTTTAAAGCTTCTTCAAATGTGTGAGATTGGACGCTTTAGATTTTGGGAACAAGTTTCAGTGTCAAATGCTGCGCTGAAGGTATTTTTGGAACCTGGCAACCCTGTATGTGTGAGACTGTATTGTATTAAAACTGGCAAAACGGATGTGTTACTGGACAACTTGTGGACTGTACATGATCAGGTCGAGAAGGTAAAAAAAGACAGTCTTCTGCTGTTTTTGCAGCTCTGTTGGTAAACGAGTCAGATTACATTTATAAGACACATGAAATCAATCTGACCCTTCACATTCATGCCATATGCCCACAAATCTGATACGTATCTGATCTAGGACCACATTTGAAAGTGTCTCAAATCTGATTTGAGAAGTTCAGACTTGACGTGTCCACACAGCCCTGAAAAAAATGTGATCTGTGTCACATTATGGCAACAAAAAAAATCAGATTAGAGTTTTCTTAGACTGAGAGTGAAACTCCTCAACCAATTTGAGTGCTCTCAGAAGGTCACACTCAATGTAGGGGACACTGGTGCAGTATCAGACCTAAAACAAGCCTGTGGTTAGCAAGTCAGCATGTCTGAAAAAGTCATGTGATCAGATTACAATAACATTATATACAGCTCAGAAAGAGAGAGAGAACTGCAGATAATCATTCCTGTTTTCCTATTTTTAGTCTGTGTTTGAGTAAAAAGAACAATTCTGTTTATGGAATTTCTGCCAAATTCCAAATAAGTATCGTCATTTAGAGCATTTATTCACAAAAAAAAAAATTAACTGGACACAAAAACAATGCAGCAAACAAGTCCAAAGTCATTGTTCAAAAATTCAAGAAAATTCAAGCATATTTGGTGCAATAAGTCTGATTTGTTCCTGGGTTCAGATCTGGGCTGGACATTATCAGTACTGGAGATGTGGTTCAGTGGTTTTTCATTATTTAAATGTTGTTTCCTTTGTAGATTAAATGATGTTCTGCATTGTAGATTAATACTAATGTTATCTAAACTACAAAGAAATACATATGGAATTATTTAGTAAACATAACAGTGTTAAATAAAACAGAATATGTTTTATATTTTACATTCTTCAAAATATTCCTCTTATACATTATTATTTTATCTTATACATTATTATTCCTCCTATACATTACACAAATACATTCCTCTTGCTTAGATGCAGCTTTCTTGGCATTTTCTCAGTCAGCTTTATGAGGTAGTCACCTGGAATGGTTTTCAGTTAACAGCTGTGTCTTGTCAAGAGTTCATGACTTGCATTTCTTGCCTCTTAATGTGTTTGAGACATCAGTTGTGTGTCTACTTTGAAGAATCTAAAATCTAAAACATATTTTGGTTTGTTTAACACTTAAGGTTATTACATGATTCCTTATGTATTACTTCATAGTTTGGATGACTTCAGTACTAATTTACAATGTAGGGAAAAAAGAAAAACATTGAATGAGAAGGTGTGTCCAAAGTTTTAACTGATACTTTACACGTGTTTTTATAACTGATCATTTTAATCAAGTATTAGAGAAGAGATTCTGCTTCTAAATAAGAAGTGGTCAAAAACTAGAAGATTTACAGTAGTGCACTGTAAAGGTGTCATCTGGTTGTGTCCTTTAAGCTCTTGTTTTTGCAAGAAACTGACTAACAGTGAAGTAAATAAAGAGTAGAGACATTTTCCAGGAAGTAACGAGTGAAATAATCAAATTCCAATTTTAATGAAGTAATCAGTAATCTGTAATGGATTACGTTTTGAGTAACAACCCTTACACTGAACCACAGATCATTATTTCTGAAGATTTTGCACACAGTAGAGTCAGATCAGTCGCTCTGAGTACACATTTTAGTCAAGTGTGTGTCGTGTGTTAACCGTTCTGAAAACCTCTGAAAGGACAAAAAAGTGTGCAAGTAAATGAGAAAAACTGTAGTCAGCACATTTGAAAGAAAGCACAGTCTGCATGTAAATCTCAGCTGGGGCTCGCATAGGTTCACTGATGCATTATGGGGGAGGGGAGGGTAAACTAAATTTTCCACAGCTGTCCAATCAAACCCCCTCTACAGCCCTTCTGACACCCACTCAATTCCCAGAGTCCTCAGCAGCTCAACTGAGAGACACAGAGAGAGAGAGAGAGAGAGAGAGAGACACACAGAGAGAGAGACACACACAGAGAGAGAAAGAAACAGAAAGAGAAAAATAGAGAAGAAAGAGAGACAGATGAGAGAAACAGAGAGGAGAGAGAGAGAGAGAGAGAGAGAGAGCAGAGCAGGAAACAATTTGTCACACAGGATTAAACGACAGAAATAACAGAGGGAGCAGGGGACGAGTGTGTCTGTCTAAAAACCTAAACACTCACCAGCACTCAAAGACACATACAGAGATACACAATACACACACACACACACATATATAAGTCTGTCTCTTCTTTCTCCATGTTGCCAAACGTTACCACAAATTCAGTAAAATAATCTGAAGTTTGTAATCTGAGAATTGAGTGTTGCCAGAGCAGTAAAGTGTGTGTGCGTTGAAAGTTGAATGTAGGCACATTAAGCTAAACCGTGTGTGTGTGTGTGTGTGTGTGTGTGTGTGTGTAAGAGAGAGAGAGAGATTTCAAAACAAAAAAGGATCTGGAGAGAGGAGAGCACATGGAGTGTGTGTGTGAGCCCCTTAAAATCCAATCTCACTGATTAATCAGTGACTACACAGTAATGATAAAGCTCAATATGACCCACTTTCTCTCTGTCTTTCACTCACTGTATCTCTGTTTCCCTCTCTCTCTCTCACTCTTTCGCTCTCCCCCCTCTCTTTTCCTCTCTCTTACTCTCCCCCCCTCTCTGTATGTGTGTGCTCAGTTTGATAATTGTACTGTAGGAAAGGATTTGCAGTTTTAACTTAAAAAGATACAGTCTTAATTAAATGATTGTGTAGCACTGGTTAAACTACGTTTTTACTTTTGATCATTTTTAATTTGACATTTAATTTTTTTTTCCAATATGATTAACAAAAATAAACCTGGCTTACCCATACAGAGGTAAAATTAAGTGGTCATTTGAAAAAAGTCATGTGACTCTTTTAAAGTTAAAACTTCAAATCTATATTTTTAACAGTGCAAAAAATGTGTTCAGTGTAGAGGAAAGTCAAGAAAGCGTCATTTAAAAGAAGGGGGTAAAGTATGAAAAAATGTTAACAATAAATGCAAATGTTTACACATTTTTAGACGATGTATATTATTGTTTTGTTTATTTACTGTTTGATGTATGTATTGTTTGAAGCTGAAATTAAATTTTTATGGGGAATTAGCTTAGCCTTGGAGCGTCAATGTAAAAGGAAAGCAGTAAACCTCAGCCATTGGCCAGCTGACTGACTGTGTTTAAGTTACGCTAAGCTGTGTACATCTAATTCCTTCCCAAAGCATCTCTTTAATTGTGCATCCCAGACTAAATGACTCAAAGCGCAGATCTTCAGCAGAGCGTTTACAGGCACGCATTAGTTGATAAGACACAGGTGCTTATGGTCCAGGTAACGGGGTCAGGGTAAAGCCAGGGACTGAGAGAGTGGCCCCATTAAGAGGTCAAAGGGCAACACACGGTGACCTCAGTGTGTTGCATTCTAACCTCATCCAGCTGTGCTGCACCAGAACCATGAGAATGACAAGAGCAAATGTTTGGGTTGAAAACTGGAGGGGCTTGTATGGAGAACACCATGCTGAAGTGGAAAGTGTAGACAGCTGAAGACCCCGTGTTTGTTCTTTAAAAGAGAGCTGTACTGCAGTAACAGTCTAGACCTTTCTGAGAAGTCGTTACACATTGCTGTGAGGTTTTGATTGTATTTACTAATACTGAATAATGCTGGATGACAGCCAGAATTCTGTTAAGTTTTCCATGGAGTTACATCTGTTTTGGATGGACCTCCCTTGCTCCAGAGAAAGCAGTTCTGCTGCTCCACAGCCCACTGCTGGGGGGCTCTATACCTCTCTAGTTGACCCTTGGCACTGAACAAACATCACTCCAACTCCCAAAGGTACTGGATAGAGCTGGAACAGTCCAGTGCTGGGTTTAAAATATAGTGCCGCATCCAAAAATCTGAATCTGGTGAAAATGTTCAGTGAAGTTCATAATTTAATTCAAAACAGTAAACAGAATTTGATATTCTGTATATGTGAAGTGACATATTTCAAACGTTTTTGTTTTAATGTTGATCAGTTTGGTTTATACCGTAACTCATTAAAATCAGAAATCTCAAATTATTAGAATCTTTCATTTTGAGTTTGAATGAATTACTATTCAAACTGTATCAACACTTTGCTTACAATTAATATACAATACATGACAGTTTATCTTTTTGAATGATATTAGGAACACAAATGAGGTTTTTCATTATATTCTAGTTTTTGTAAATGCATTAGTAACTAGTGAGATCTTTCCATCATTTCCATATCTTTCTCTCCTGTCTCTAAAGGTGTCAATGTCTAGAGATGGTAAAACTTATAGAGTGGAACCTCAGTTATTGTTTGCCCTGGTTATCGTACAATTCGGTTGTCGTCAACTTTTTGGGGGGAAATTTTGTCCCAGTTATCATTCATGCACCTGGTTTTCATCGGTGTGCCCACATGACTCACAACTAATTTCTCGAAAACAAAGCATCCACCCATGTGTTCATCACTCACCCACATGTTAATCCTTCATTCTGGCTGTTTCTTCTTGTTTCTCTGGCTTTGTTTCTCGTTGATAATGCAAAACAAATTAAAACACATAACACTAAAGCGACGGCGCACAGCGCTACCATCTCAAAACTAATTTTTTTTAGATTGATTGGATCTTATTTTTTTTTCATATGGGAAATATTGCTTCAGTTATCGTTTGTTTCACTTATCATCAAGCACTTTAGAACAGATTAATGACAAAAAATGAGGTTCCACTGTATTTACCATATAAAATCACTGAAACCAATATAGTACATTTGTACCTGCATATTCAGTAGAAACAATGAAGGAAGATCTGATTATTTCAGTGCAACAAAGTTAGAAGAATACATTTTACATAGATTCACACCTACAGTAGATCTCTCTTTCTCACTAATGGTGGGAATAAGACAATGATTAAGAAAGTCTCGGTTTGACCCCCAGTTAAAAATAACACTGTTTATTTAAGAGTCCAGCCAGGCATTCCACATACCAGCCCACATATCTCTGCAAGATGACAGGACGTGTGCATGTGTGAAATCATTTACAATACACTCACCTCAACTTGGCATAAAATGCCCTGACTCACCATCTTCTAGCTGCCTGTGTATGCAGAATATCCTGTCTGGCCTCACCCGCCTGCGGGAGATGCATTTTGCAGCACCATACAGGTCCAGCACCAGGTGTTATGGTTTGGGGCAAAATTGGGTTTGGGTTCATTTCCTTTCACACCTCAAACACAATACCCAGTACCTTGACCTGCCAGAGCTGCTAAAGCCTGAGGTGGTCCCTTATCTACTGAGGTCAATGCTCCACCACAATGTGGGGTCAATGGGGGCTTCAGTTTGACCCACATTGAACATATCTGGGACACGGTCACAACGACTAGCACTCCAGAAACCATCAGCAGCTATGAACTTTAGGCACGTATAGAGGGTGCATGCCATACCATTCCATAAACACGTACCCAGAGCCTCTGCCTCTCCCCCTGCAGACTGTGTAGAAGTGGTCATATCTCTCTGTTTCTGTCTATAAACTCACTGTATATTCTGCAAGCCTGACTGAGACATATTTCTATGCCATGTATCATAAGCAATCCGACAAATACAGTACATATGGCTTTGATATGTCTTTCTTGTTGTTTGGAAACTAAATTATAATATGATGAAACAGTAAAGGAAGTAAGAAACTGAAGGTAGAAAAACCAACTGGAGACCAGGGGAACTCTACAGTCCAGACTTTCAATAATCAAGAAACAAAACACAAGGTCTACAAGGTCACATTACACAAACTTTCAGAATGGCTAACACCACATAAAGCTTATGCTCTATAAACCAGCAAACACCACATGATACTGCGTCAGATGTCATACACATGGTACAGTACTCATGCATATGAAACTAAAACTGCTGGGAACCAAAACCAAAAATTATCCCTAAAAATGGGTTTCAGGACTTATACCCCATGATGAAAAACAATGTTCAGAGCAGTCTTTGCACTAGGCAAAGGTAAGCAGTTGCTGAGGGCGTCCATAAAACCAAGGGCCTCAAATATATTTAGCATATGCATTAACAGTAAACTTGCTGCAAAATAGACATACATTTTAAAATACATATGCATTTTAAAAACTGCTGTAATTTGCTAATGTAGAGATTTTAATTTCATTAATGCCCATGTTCATGCTAATATATTATGACATGTTATGATGACACAACTGTAGATCACTATTAGCAAGGCAGTTACAATGTGTAGAACCAAAGAGTATGTATACTTGTAAAAATGTATGAATTGAGCTTTAACTAAATGTCATTAACAGTGTGTTGTATTAGTGTGTTGTATTACCATGGTGGTATGTATGGAATATAGTGGAACCACATTTATCGTTTGCCCTGGTTATCATACAATTCAGTTATTGTTGACTTTTTTTGAGGGAAATTTTGTCCCAGTTATTGTTCATATGCCCAGTTTTCATCGGCATGCCCACATGATGTGATTCTTATAGGAAATATTGCTTCACTTATCATAGTTTAGTTGTTTCGGTTATCATCAGCCACTTTAGAACAAATTAATGACAAAAACCGAAGTTCCAAATGTACTTTCATGAAATTATTACTATCACACTTTTAATCATGCTAAAAACTAAAATGTAATAAAAACTAAAATAAAAATAAATACAAATTAAACCAAAGCTAAAAATGAAATTATACTAAGCAGAAAAAGTGCCTTAATTAATAACTTTAAGTGTAGGGTTGCCTAGGGTTACAAAAACTCTAAATCCACTCAACAATGTTAACCACTGTACGTAAGTGCTAGTTGACATTTAGTCATAAAAATGACTCCTGCAGAATCTTTTGCACCATGATTATTAACAGATCCGACAGAGTAGACATGGCTGGGCAAGTAATCTATAAAACTGAGCTCTATCTGGAGACTCATCAAGAAATGTAAAAAAAAAAATGGTTGAACTCACCTGGGTGTGCCATTGGCTGATTGTGTGGGCTGAGAAAGAGTCACTTCCAGTTGGCCCTGTAGAACAGGAAAGGGAAAAACACAGGGATCAAGAGTCAGTTGTCTGGTCTTACAAATCAAATCAGGTGTACATCTGAGAGTCTGTCTCACAGTCTAACTCGCCATAATTGGTCTGAAGCTGAGAGATGGTCTCATGGTCTGAAGTTGAGGATAACGTAACTCATAAAATATACATTCAGTCTGAAGAATAAGTGCATCTGAAGACCTGATCACACCGAATTCTAGTAAAATTCCCCTATCAGATAAGCCAAGTCACTGGAGGCCATGTAGTTTGATGATTCATTTGTCTTTGTGCCACTAGTGAACTTCAGCCCCGGAACAGTGAAATACAAAACTGCAAGTTCTTTTAGAAATAAAACAAATGGAGTTGTCCCCTCAGGCGTTCCACAGTGTCAGTCAAAAATTGTAAGTTTTCTAATGTTAGCTGTTCACTGAACTATACCATGTACACTATACATGGGGGCAGCCATGGCCTGGTGGTTAGGGATGTGGTCTTGTGACCGGAAGGTTGCTGGTACGATCCCCGGGCAGGTCATGAATGAAGTGCCCTTGAGCAAAGCACCAAACCCCCAACTGCTCCCCGGGTGCTATGGATAGGGCTGCCCACAATTTTAGGCACATGTGCTCACAGCCTAGTCACTAGTGTGTGTGTTTCATGGATGGATGGGTTAAAAACGGAGGTCAAATTCCGTTATGTGTAATCACATTAGCAAAAAGTTAAAATCTAAATCTTAATCAGGACTACTCATAATCTGCAACTGTTTCACTCCACAATGTCTCATGTAAGATTGTCAGGATACCAGAATTTGACTTCAGTACTGATATATCAAGTGTAGCTTCACAATACTCCATACCAAGTCAATAATCTGGACATAAATTTAAAACACACACCATTGTCTTTTCTGCCAAGTTTATTTGATGGAACAGATATATTTCTACATTTTACAGATTACTATCATGTCTGCTCTTCTTAAAACTCAATATCTGTAATCCATGCAGAATGATTAATTTGCAAATAAAATACAACATAACAATGACAAAATAGCAACTACATTTTTTAAAAAGAAAAGAAAGTATTGAACGTTTGAGTATAGAATTGATGGTCAAATTAACCCTCATAATATGTTCATATTTAATAAAATCATTTGTTTTTTCTAGCAATTTAACCCCCCCATAAAATTATTATAATTTCAGTCTCTTCTGACTCTGACCTATTCTCCTCTGTCTCAGACACCATCTCCCTTGTCTCAGACACCATCTCCCTTGTCTCAGACACATTCTCCTCTATCTCAGACACTTTTTACTCTCTAAAATGTTGATATTTTATATGCTATACAGCTAAAACAGGCTGGGGTTAAATTGACTCCAAAGAACGCTGATGTACACAATACGTGTACAGAACGCAAAAAAAAAAAAAAAAAAAACATATGTTAATTTTATGTTTACTCAGTTAGCATGCAATTAGTAAAAGTCATTAAATATAAAGCAAAAAAAGTCATGTTATACGTGTATTTAAAGACGTTAAACATTGGATCGTGTCAAATTGACCCCAAACATAATATGAGAGCTAAAGTACTGAAAAGTTTAGAAACTTTCAATACTTGGTGTAATCCTCGTCTCTTGATCACTAATGAAATGTCCAGTTAATAAGTAAGCAACTCCACAAACATGTGTGTTTAGCTGAAAGATTAAAAATGTATAAAGATGTGAAATAAGACCAGTGTTGGGGTCATTACTGAAAAAAATTATTGATCACAAATTACTTCTGGAATACTGTAATAGGAATAATTTATTTGTAATTAAATTCCGCATCACTATACTTCTACAGTCCTTTTTAAAACCCAAACTAATCTGTACCAGATTGCAAAAACCTCAATATCAGTTGATGATATTTAAGCGACATGTGAATCCTCTGCTCTTGAAAATACAATCAGGTCTGTTTGAATAAAACTAACAGCTGATGTTAACTGAGCACCCAGAAAACGGTCCGCGAACAGCTAAAACACTTAAAAAAGTCTCTTGGAATCAAACACAAAGTTTAAAATACGAGGCTGAAGTTAGCTTCTTATTAGTAAGATCATATTGGAATTTCATATACCACCTTAAATGGTGCAGCAGTTATATTCTGGTGCCTTTTGGGTGGAATTAGACTTTATTAAAAAGGTTATACGTATATAACAGCGGTGGCAAACAGTGTAAAGAATGCACAAGAACTAAAAGTGACTAATAAATATACATGTAATTAATGTTTTAATACATCACACATCACATTGTTCTCTTGAAGATAATTGAGTAATGCATTTGTATTAGTAAATGTAATATATATGACTTAGAAACAGGAAAAAATAATCAAATAACTTTGTAATGCATTACCTCAACACTGAATAAGACATGACAGAAGTTTTACTGAAGTCTTTACCTCCAAAAATCCAAAGAAACCATCTCAAAACCGGTCAGCAATCCAAAGAACAAAACTAGCATCAAGTTCTGAAAGCACCTCCTTATCTAACTTCTATAAACTAGTTTTAACTTCAGACAATGTTTGCTGGTCTAACTAAACAGGTGTTTAGTCCACAGAGTCTGGACTTGGTCTAACTAATCAAAACTAAACTTTGGTACAGAACATGCCTCTTGTATGCTAAAAGAAGAAGAAGTAGTAGAGGTATACTAAAAAAGGAAGTAGCAGTTTTTTGAGAGAATATAAAAAGCCCCTTTACAGTTCTCTCATAAAATATCAGGGGAAGTCTTAACGTCAAAGTCTCAAAACCTCCAGAGAAAGTTCCCTCGTCAAAACAAACTCTTACATTCAGTTCAAAAAGTGTGACTCATCCAAATTAGCATTCAATTCTGGAATTATATTCTGGTCTAACAAATCAAATCCAGTATCAGCCTGAAGTTTCAGTATAAAGTTCTGTATCCAAAGAAGCAACTAGCTATTTAGAATCATTCCTAATTGTGCAATTACCTGCTCATTGTGTTGGTCATAAAATTATCATTAAAAAATACCTAAATGAAAAGAAAATCTGGCTGAGTGTTCTGAGCAAACATCTGTTAATTCCCCAACTCAGGCCATTCCGATCATGCAGCCCTGCTAATCAGAACCAGAGTTCCTACTTTAAAAGAACAGAAAAAAGGAAGTCATTTTCCAGAGAGAGCAGAAACCCCCAGTTTAGTTTCTCCCATAGAAAGCCTGGGGAAGTCCCAAAACCTCTGACCAGTCCAGTGAACTCTTGGTCTAAGCAAAATAAAGGCAAACTCCAAAAACTTATGAACTAGCATTAAGTCCAGAGGCTGTGTTCTGGTCTAACTAATCAAATCTCAGGTTCAGTCTCATTGTGTAACTCATCCGGTTTCTCACATTACTTTTATCTTTCTGAAGTCTCTGAATTTCCTATCTTTACAATGAGAAATGCTTTGCAAAGCATCCTTTAAAGAGGAACACAAACTTTCTTCAAACAGCTGCTTTTTCTGTTTAACTTGAGGATGAAAAAAAGATTTGTGCCCTCAACTACTGAGGTGAATTCTGGCTTGAGGTCATTTGCAAGAACTTTAAATATGAACACAACCACCAAAGTAACCTAGCATTAGCCTGTACTCTTAAAGCAGCATTGGAAATGACTGCTTATTTAAGCACATAAGTATAATGTATGGCATAACTACGTGTTAGCTTTTATGATTTCCGTCTGTCCCTATATGTGATGAAGTGTCAGAAACAACAAAAATCAAGATTATCCGAGATTACCAAACACTAGGTTGACACAAGTTTGCCGAATGCTAATCGGTGGGCATAAGCTTCCATTATCAGTAAGCTACCCTACATTGTAAAACCAAAGAAGCCGGCATCAGACACCAACCAGTTCTTGGCTCATCTGCTTAATCAGACCCTGGATCCCTTCAGGTCTGAATAGCTGGTGTTGTTGTCAGCGCAGACGTCGAACACGATGGCAGTTGGAATCGGGGCGGATGTCCGGATTCTTTGGCACATTCCTCCGTTCCCATTTCCCCTCTTTAAAGAGAGAGGGAGGAAGGAACGCTCCTGACCGCAGCTGGGGCTCCACCGAGGTCAAACGGTATGACCTGGAAACGCTTTGAAGCAGCTTAAAGTGACTAACCGCAGACTCTGAGCATGTGCTTTTAAGACTAATGGCTAGTGGCTGGTAGTCTCAAACCTGTGCTTCTCAATCTCTTTTTATTCTTGCAGTTGCCCAACTTTACCACCTTGCAAATTAGACAAGAAAACTGAACAAACCATGTATAATACAGGATGTCTGGGATTAAGACGAAGGAACGTCTCTTAAGACAATCTAGAAGCTCTAAGGCCATGTCACAACCATATGTGTTAGTGATGTGATAGTGCCATTCAAGTCCTAATCTATACAAAGATGAGCCAAAATGTTATGATCTTCAACATACTTGATAGTAAATGAATAGTCGAGTCTTGTAGACGATGTGTTGGATGCAGGAGAAAAGATCTTTGACCAGGATCATGTTGTTATGGCCAGATGACAATGCTGGTGGAGTGCTTACAGTCAACAGTGGTGAATAACTAACCAACAGTAGCCTCCAAATGCCCCAGATCTGAATACAGTCCAGGGGGATTTGGTGGAACAAGTCCAATCCACGGTGGCTCCATCTCACAGCTTGTACGATTTAAAGCACCTGCTGGTAATGTCTTGGAACCAGATACCACAAGTCATTTTCAGAGGTCTCACAGAGTCCAAACCTTGGTGGGCTGAAGTTGTTTTGATGGCATGGGGTGGACCAACAATATATTAAGCATACTAGCATTGGTCTTAACTTTCATCTTGTGTATATTACCACCCTCAGATGCTCTGTAGTTTGTGTAATTCTATATAAGAAGAACAGACCACAGAGAGTATTTGTAATTCTACTCAATAATAACAACAGCGTCAACATGGATGTGCACTAGCTTGAAATCCACTGGAAGCAGATTTAAGAGTTAAATAGAAGGCCCCGAGTGGCTCAGCAGGCTAAGACAATAATACTATGACCAGAGGATCGTGAGTTTGAATCCCAGTCATGCTGTTTGCCATCAACAGTCGGGGCCCAAGAGAGCAAAAATTGGCAGTGTTCTCTCTGGGCGGGTAGATGGCGTTCTTGCTCCCTATCACTTTTACACTGCAATGTCTGCTGGCTCAGGTGTCTACTGATTGGTCCATTTGGAGCTGGGAATCCTGCGCTTTCCTCCAAGCGAACTGGCTCCAAAGTGACGGTGTATCAGCGGTAGTTTGAAAAGAGGTGGTGGCTGCATCGCATGCAATGGAGGAGGCTTGTGCATGTCTTCACTCTCCTAGAGTCAGGGACATTGCAAAAGTGATGGGGAGAGTACTAATGGATGGGATAAGCTAATTGGCTACTACTACATTAGAAAGGGGATAAAAATGGGCAAAAATTTAAAAAATAATAATAAAAATAAAGAGATAAATATAATGTAGTTTTATCTCTCCACAAGAACAAAACAGGACAATGGAGTTAAAAGCTACTTTTGCAATAGAAATTAAAAAGACTCTAAAGCCTTATAATGCATAGCAAACATACAGAATGTATCTAGAAATAATAAGAAACATTCTGTTTTAATGAAAACTGAGAGAGAGAGAGAGAGAGAGAGAGAGAGAGAGAGAGAGAGAGAGAGAGAGAGAGAGAGAGAGAGAGAGAGAGAATGAAGACAGTGTAGGTCAGAGCTGTTTTAGTACTGCTGGGATGATTAAGCTGAAGGTGATTTCCTGGAAAATTACAGAGGAGATGCTTCTCGAAATGCCATAACTCCACAACTCTCCACTTTATACTGACCGCCTGACCTTCTCCCCCCCCCCCCCCCACACACACACACACACACACACACGCCCTGGCAGCGGTGGCAGATCTGTCAGGGAGTTCCCAGTATTGGCTGCTGTGCTAAGCCTCTTGGCTCTGGTGTCTGATGAGGAGTTTTATCAGAATCAATCGAGCTGTAAACTGACTCACAGATTTACTGCCTTCTTCATCATCGCTGTAACAACACCCCCTCTCACCCTGACCTCTCACACACACACTGTGAATGTTTGTGCTAACTGATTGTTTATTTTTGTACAGTACATTCGGGACATCTTTGCCTATTCTGAACTGAAGCTTTCATTTGAGTTAGGGTTAGACTTTGAATATTCCTACTACAAATAGATATATTACATAAAGTACATAAAGGAAGTATTATTATTACAGAGATACTTACATATAAACAGCATACAGGAATTACGAACCCCATTACCAGAACACATTTTAAAAATGCAATAACAACTGAAATCTGTGATGATATCACATCAGGACAGTGTCTGAAAATTACAAAGTGTGTGTGCACAGCATCATATTCCAGGATTCCAGGTACCAACACACACACACACACACACACACACACACACACACACAAACACACACACACACACAGAGAGACACACACATAGACAGATATCCCTGGAACTTTCTGTGCTGGCTCCAGGGGAGAAGAGCTTAAAGAGCCCCCCCCCCCACATACTGAGTGCAATATCACCAATCCTAGCTTTACTTAGAGTAACACTGTTTGAACAAAGGTGTCAAAAGTATTCACATTCATTACTCAGGTAGAAGTAAAAACTATAAAGAAGTATAACACACAAATAAATTATTTTAAAAAATCATACATTGTGATTTCCAGA
>BRDA01037357.1:0-25142 GCA_036984385.1 Crenuchus spilurus | reverse complement strand
ATATTGACATTTGCCATCTCCACATCATTGCATTCAGTTTTTATTCACAATTTGTTTAGTGTCCCAACTTTTTTGGAATCCGGTTTGTACTTGTATTACTAAAATAAACAAACAAGACTGTATTGTCTGTTGTGTTTACAGAGTGTGCTGTGATGATGTCACTGCAGATTTCTCCTCCAGTTTCCCTGATGTTTCTCCTCCTAATTTATGGTGAGTCGGAGCTGATACATGATGAGATGTTTCTGTACAAAGTTATAAGAACTTCATGTCTGACTGTGATGAACTGTTTGTATGCAGGGTTAACAGTTGTGCTGGGGTTATTTCTGCTTTTCTGCAGTTTCCTCCTCTGTCCTTCTGCACTTCGTGTCAAGCTTTTCACTTAGTGCATTTAGCTCCAAATGAGTTTCAGCTGATTTTACAATCTTAAAAAGGTCTTAGAAATAAACTGAAGTGGGTGGCTGTCAGCACTGACTGAGCCACGCCCCTCTCACTGTCAGTTTGTGCAGGTGTTCGTCTTTCACACGTCTGGTTTTTGTCATTGTCCTAATCAAATGGCGTACTCTTTGTGGTGTTGTTTGGTCACCAATGATCCCTTAGCCTGTCTGTGAGCCCTGGTGGGTGGATCCTTTTGGTGAGGCTCCCAGGGAGGAAGATTTTGGCTGCCCACAATGCCCGATATCTACAGTCATCGCCAGGGTAGGTGGGAGCTGGATCAGGTGTCGCCCGTTCATGTGGGAGCTATCTCTCCTGAAGCAATGTCCAAGGAAGAGTTTGACTCAGCAGAGGGGCTTGAGTTGGACCCTGCTCTGTACCTCAAGTACCTCAAGCTCTTTTGGTCTGACAATCTGGCTCTACTACTACAACTACTCCAGCAGTGGGAAGAGTATGATCTCACCAAGAAGGGGTCCACCGGGAAGAGCGCTCATACCACAACGCAGTGGATGGAGCAAGGCAGAGAAGAGGAGCAGTGGGGACTAGTTGCTGTAACCACAGTGGATGTGGCAGCTCAGACCGGTGGGAGCACACAATGTTGTCATGGGGAAGCGTGGGACTATGACAGAGCCCGTTCCTGTCATCGTGGAGGCCATGTCTTCCACTCTTGGACCCCTCTTTGAGGTCACACCCTCTGCCAGTGGACTCATGGAGGTCACGCCTTCCACTTCAGTCAAGCCTCTTAGCCACAAAGCAGCGAGGACAGGTGCGCTACCCTCTTGAGCGGTCACAGCCGCTCTGCTCAGCAACAAGGCAGCCCAGATAGCTGCTCCATGCTCTGGGATGGTAACAGTTGCTCTCCCTCCAGTGATTCTGGCTGCTAGGGCCATCCTTCCAATGACTCCAGCCGCTAGGGCCATCCCCCCTGTTTCTCCGGCTGCTAGGGCCATCCCCCTGGCCACTCCTACTATGGGGTTACCTCCCTAGTTCTCCCACACTCAGCCTGTCCACCGTTCATGGCCCTGGAGGTGGCAGCGGGCCCATTATGGACCCACTTATTTTGAAACTCTTGTCTACACAGGTTGTGTGATTGTTTCCACCTGCCCCTTGTCATGCTCTGCTCCCTTGTGGTCAGATTTGTTTACACTTTGGTTTCTTTGTCACTTCCTTTTTTGTCATTTCCTCATGCCCTTATATGGTTCTCTTCCTGTTTGAGTTTTTGTTATTTAGTTCAGCTGTTTGTTATTATTTGTTAATCATTTGCACTTTATAAGTCCTCACAGTTTGTCTCTCCCTCACGGTTCATTGTTCAAGGTACAGGTTAGTATGTTTCATGTCTTCTTTCTATCATTGCACTTATTTCTGTTTCAGTTTATTCAGTGTGTCTCAGTATATCTGTCATTTTCATTCTTTAATAAATCATCTACTTTCATTCATATCTGCTCGTGCATCCAATATCTTAGTTTGCTTAAATCATGACAACTTTTGTGTGTAATCATCTTGTGTATAAACCCTGCCTGTCTCCTCCTCTCCACACCATCACCCTCCACTTGGGACATGGACTGAGAATCATGTGTCTGCATATTTAAGCTCCTCTCACAAAAATCTAAAAACATATTTTGATTATATACATGAGATGTATACATGTTTTTGTGGATGTCTCTGACTCTAGACTCTAAGATGGTGAAGACTATCACAGACCTCCTTTGATGCATGTAATGTCAGCCAGCCAGGGCACAGAGAGCAAAATTGTCCATGTTATCTCTGGGTGGGTAGATGTGCTCTTTCCATGTCAGTACTAAATAATGTCCAGTGACTCAGGTGTCTGTTAGCTGATGTATCATAACTTTAATTTCAGGCATCTGGCAGTCGATCTCTTAGAGCTGGGGAGCACGATGGCTACCTAGTGACAAAGTATAGGCAGCAGATGGAAAAGAGGCCAAGCCTGATTTCACATGCATTGGGGGAGGGCTGTGCTAGTCTTTACAATTCTAGAGTCAGAGACATTACCAGGGGTGGGTCAATTGGCTCCCACTACATTGAGGGGGAACTTGGGTCAAATAAAAATAAAGGAAATGAGCTTCAGCTGATGACTGTAAACAGCTGAAATGAACAGTCTTAGAAATGAGCTGAAGTGGAGACTTTATGCAGCGTTTTTACTGACTGAGACTCAGACAGTCGTCATTTACACATTTCTGTGTTTTCTGTTGTAGGAGCTGCTGCACAGGCTGAGTGGGGTGTGGATTACAGCCCTAAATCTGTCTGTGCTCTAAAGGGGTCTACAGTGGACATGAGCTGTACTTACACATATCCTCCTGATTACTCAGTGCAGAGAGCTTTCTGGACTAAATATAAGTCTTTAGGTTCAGATGGAGAATCTCCTGATCTGTTAGATGATGTAAAGTACAGAGACAGGGTTCAGTATCTCAGAGATAAACAACCAAACTCCACCCTCAGACTGAGAGATGTGACAGAAGAAGACCAAAGTAAATACTACTTCAGATTCATAACAGACAAAGGAGGAAAATGGACCGGTGCAGGTGGAGTTGATCTTTCAGTCACAGGTAAGATCATCAGCAGAGATAAGACTCTGTTCTTCATTCACGGTTTGTATATAAATGTAATTATGTAACATATTTATATTCATCTGTTATATATGTGGCAGGTGGGTGGGGGCTTGGGGGGGTGTATAATAATGGTTGGGTTGAATAATTATGGATAGACACCTTTAACTCCCCAAATTCAGCAAGTAATTCTCACCCCCAAGGAACTTCACCAAGGAACCACCTACACCAACAAGTGTGATTATCTGCAACTTCTCCACTTTTCCCGTACAAGTCTTCCAACTAAATTACAGCCAGAGACAAGTGTTCTAGTAAAACAGTACTGCTTTATTATAATAAACAACAATGGTTAAAACAAAAGCAAGTTAGCTTATACAACATCACAACTTATAAATAAAAATACACCATCAGTTAGATGCCAACCTAATATCAGAGGTCCAGGGACAAGGAGGCAACGTGGAGTCCGGTTCAGGGGAAACAGCTCACACAGCACCATTACATACAGTGCATAATAAAGTTAACCACTCACACTGAAATACCCAAAAAGAAACCAATACAGCACAATTAAAGAAAAGATGGTGGTGAGAAAATTTACCCCTAGAGCCCAGATCCAATGGCAGCCATTAAACTCTGCACTGCAGACAGACAGTCTCACACTTTACCACCTCACTCCCAAAGCAGCAGTGCGCCAATCAAGTGGCAGATGTAGAGTGGCAGCGCAGCCTGGTGAAACAGCTGGCCAATTCAGCAGCATAACACCGAAATGTAGTCAATGTGTAAAACCCAGCACCGGACCGCCCAGATAGGGTAAAACTAAGCCCAGCAACAAAATAACCAATCAGCTTAATCTGTCTCCCTGCCACATACAGCATTAATACTGCACCCCTCACTGCACTCACACCAGCACAGACACAACACCACTGCCATCTGGGAACACAGGTAGGTAATCTACACACCTGTCGCTATTTATGTGCAAAACCTACTCTTACATCACAATGCTGTGTCCCCCTACCAAAACCACTTCCTGCTGAGTTCCACAATAGGTTACTCCACTACATATACAAACACCATTAACATAACACTTAGGACATTTTCTATAAATCTAAAAATCAATAAACTGAGTCATGTGTGTGACTCTGCAGTGTAAGTTACTTTAGTCTTGTTTGTAGATCTGCAGCTGGAGGCTCCTGAGACAGTGATGGAGGGAGTTACAGTCACTCTCACATGTAAAACCACCTGCAGTCTGTCTGACCCTCCAACATTCATCTGGTACAGAAATAATCAACCTTTACCCTCCAGTACTGACCAGCTCAGCCTGCAGGAGGTCAGCAGAGAGCATGCAGGCATGTATCAGTGTGGTGTACCGGGTCAGAACCATCGCTCTCCTGAGGTCTCTCTTAATGTCAGCTGTAAGTACAGATCCACTCTGTCAGTCTCATTAAAGCACATAAAGGCTGCAGGTTCATCTTCTGTGACTTTAATCACTGTTAGCAGTGACTGTAACTGATCCTAGATCAGCTCTTCATCTCTGAGAAGATTCTGAGATGTGTCCACAATCTCTGATTAGTAGTTTTGGTTTGAGCTGATGAACAAAAGACACATCTGAGCTGTTTAGGTGAGTGTTACATTCTGGTGTTATCATCATTATCCTCACAGCTCCAGTTTTTAACTAAAGAAGCAAAATGTGAGATCTGGACTCCAAACAGGTCTGAATATGATCTAAATGACAGATTATGTAAATATATTTTCAGTAAATAAGAGAAGTGCTAATATAATCATGAATAAGATCATTTTAAGTCCAAACATTGTTGAACTGAATTAATCTTATTTTTCTTTCACTGATCTGCACATCATCTGTTTATAGTTCACAGTGAGTCACATTATTCTCTAAAACAGCCTGATGTTCTACCTCTAGATCCTCCAAAGAATGTGTGGGTGTCCATCAGTGAACCAGCAGAGAACAGTTCAGTGACTCTGACCTGCAGCAGTGATGCTAATCCACCTGTGCAGAGCTACACCTGGTTTAAAGAAGGTGGAGGTTCACCTGTAGGGTCTGGAGACAGGTACAGTGCTCTACAGAGTGGATCCTTCTACTGTGTGGCTCAGAATAAATACGGCTCTCAGACATCAGCTGCAGTGACTGTAAAAGGTATTACTGATGGAGACTATTACACTCAGTAACATTGTTATTACATTGTAACATTCATATCATTTTAACTTCACCATTCACAGAGTTTAACAGTGTGGTCCTGTATGCAGTACTCGGAGTCATAGCTGGATGTGGATGTTTATGTCTTGTTGTTGTTGTTTTGTATTTAAGGTACGTCATGATATGATATACATATGATGTATAGCAGGGGTTCTCAACTGGTCTCAGCCCACATTTTCTCATGAAAAACCCACGTTTTCTCATGGTCATTAAGTCTGGACCCACTTTTATAGAATACAAGCCAAACAAATTCATTTTTGAAAAATACAAAACACATTTAAACAGGCATATGCATATAGAGAATTAAAGAGATTTCAGGGGGAACACAACTGGCTTGATTCGAGGTGTTTGACAGGGTGCTAGAGCATAAATTAAATGTATATTATTAATAAATATTAATACTTTATAAATTATGATATGATTATAATATACTAATTATAACTTAAGTGTTATTAATAAAATAATAGAATTTATATTTATCATTAATAAAATATTACATATTATCATTATTAAATATTTATAAACTGTTAAAAGCACGTAACATAAAATTATCACCCAATTCTTCGCCTCCGAACATCATTACAAATTTAAACAGAAGAGTAACCAGCAGTGTTGCCAGATCTCGCGATAGAAACAAGCAGCCAGCTCTATGAAAACAAGCCCAAAATAAGCCCAACTGGCAACCCATGTTTGTTAGCCTCAGTGTGCAGATTTTCTGTGCTTCTCATTTTTTGCTTTGTTATGGGGAGCTGGGAGATGATCAAAGAGTTTCACTCGGAAAGAAAGTCAAGCCCAAATAAGCAACTTCACATTCAAAAACAAGCTAAAAAAAAACCCAACCCGCACTCACAAGATTTGCAAGCGACTTTAGAAAAAACAAGCCCAAAGTCGCTTATAATAAGCGGACTTGGCAACACTGATAACCAGCAAATGGTGGTTACCATGGCAATAATAATGCTGCGCACTCGTCTGATGCTTGCCTCTCTGTCTCTTTTTCAATTTAAAAGACGAGGACAAAATCAGATAAGCATTAATTGTTTTTTAATGGTTTTACAATTTATTTATTTTTTACAATCTGTCCGTGACCCGCTCAGAACCCACCAGTTGAGAATCACTGATGTATAGTATTGGTGTGTAATATTGTACATTCTTACATCTCACTATAAATTTAGAAATGTTGTTATTTTTTCCAATTATATTTTTTTTTAGGAAAAAGAGAAGTGGAGATGATGTAAAACAGGTAACTGCTAAAACCCAACAAATAATTACAATTTTAAATAAACAGCTGACCATTAAAACTGTAATACTGGGAAACAGATGCCTTTGTGGGCATCATACATTTCCAACACCAGGTTTTATTGGTTTAGGACAGTTCATGATCCGCTCTCATTGATACCTCATATACCAGTATGTTGTCCAGTCAGTGTTATGTAGAGTTGTTGGACCCTGAGGTGGTACCTAATATACAGAGATCCTCCAGTGCTTATATACAGATGTTCCACCACTTCAGACACAATGTAGGGACAAAGGGGGCTCCAAATTGCCCTTGACTGAGCACAGGATATAATCACACAATGATTTTGTGCCCTCAAATGTCCTCTTTGTCACCTCAGCTGTTGTGCTTTTTCTTCAAAACCCACTGGCGGTGCATTGGTTAGGTGTTAATTTACTAATCAAGAGAGTCAATTGGTTGTTGATTAATAAGGTGCAACTGTTCTTACTAGGTGGTAGCTATGGTGTTGTTATGTGGTTGCTAAATATGTTTCCAAATATGGTTGCTCTGCTATTGCCAAGAGGTTGCTGAGCTGTTGCTATGTGATTGCTAAGTGACAGCTAACTGGTTGTTATGCTGTTTTCAAGTGGTTGATGGACTGTTGCTATGTAGTTTGTGAATGGTAGCTAAGTGGTTACTAGTCTGCTGCTAAGTGGTTCCTATGTGGTTGCTACATGGCTGCTGGGCTGTTGCTATGTGGTTTATAATTGGTTGGTATAGTACTCCTGGTGGTTGCTATGGTGTTGCTAAGTGGTGGCTAAGCTGTTTCTATATAGTTGCTATGCTGTTGCCAAGTGATTGCTAGGATGTTTTCTGATCACTAAACGGCAGCTAAGTGGTTACTACAATGTTGCTATGTGGTTGCTAGACTGTTGCTAAATGGGTTGCTAGACAAATATTATGTGGTTGCTTAGGTGTTGCTATGGTAGCCCATGTGGTTGGCTGGGTGTAACAGTGTATCTCTTTCATTCTCACATTTGAAGGATGGCTACACTGTATGCTCCATAAATTGCTATGGGGAAAAATCTATTATGTGGAAACTTCTTTCTTATATTTTCTTGAACACCAGTGAGTTCAAAGTTTGTTTTTTTTTTAGTTCTACTTCTGCACTGTAGGCCTGGATTCAAATCCACCTTGCAGTGAGCCTCTACATTACAGAACAATCTCTTTTATCTGAACATTCATATTTACGATGCATTTTGTTTCACTACAGGATCATATCTACAGCAGTGTAGAACTGAGATCTACAACCACCGTCATAACATCTGATGCAGAATTAACCAATCAGGATGAGGATCAGTATGTCAGTGTTGTTAAAAAGTCCAGCAAAGCTGAGAGTTCTGCAGTGAGTCCTTCTGCCTTTGGGAGTGATGAGGAGGTTCAGTATGCCACTGTCCAGCACAACCATGATAAAGTGACAGAGAAGACTAAAGTGGATAATGATCAGTATGCCAGTGTCAGATTTACTCGCCCTGGTGCTGCCAACAGGTGAGAGGCTCCAGCTTTTTCAGACTTATTTAGTCTAATGCAGCTTAACTCTAATGTGGATTTATGTTTAAATGAAGGTTTGAGCTCATACTGCTCTGTTGTTGCAGGTCTGTTCATTCTACAATTGAGGATTTCTCAGTGATCTACAGCAGTGTGAGATAAACAACATTCCCAGATCTGTTCATGACCAATGTCATCAACCACAGACTCAACTGTCAGCTGTGGCTACTGGAGTTCTGCTGGAAAGAGAAGACATGACACTGGATAATAAAACCAAGATTTTAAGGATGATTTTTTTGTTCTATTGACCAGATGCTGGACTGGATTTTAAAGGACTTTAAACAAGATACAATTGGACTATTGACCCTCTCCTATTGGCCTTTATTGTAATAACACAGAAACTGGAAGTGTTCCACCATCTGGGCTTCAGTTCAGCCTTTCATGTGTCTTGAAAGATGATGACTATTTGGACTATAATGTCTTCCTAGTACTCCATCTAATGGGAGTGGGTACTGTAGTGAACTGCTTACACTGAAGCCATGGCCAGGGCCTTCATTTACATTTACATTTGAGGCATTTAGCAGACGCTTTTATCCAAAGCCTTTGCTCAAGGGCACTTCAGTTGTGACCCACCAGGGATCGAATTGGTGACCTTCAGGTTACCAGACCAGATCCTTAATCACTAGGCCATGGCTGCCCCCTTCCATTAGCAATGAAAGTACAATGGACTACTGGAAAGACACTGGGACTACTGAGCCTTTAAAGGCATGCTATGTGGTGTCAGCATGTAATTCATGGGCTTGAGTCAATTGGTGACAAACAACAGACTCCTAGTTTTGCATGTGCCCATCTATCTGGCCTTTTCTCTTCAAGTTTTTATGTATTGACCACTGTAAACAGCTGTTGGTATTTCTTTTGTCTGTCTAATAATATAAATAAAGTTTTGTTTAACACTGGGGTGTGTAGCTGACTGATACTTGTGGTTGGACACTCAGTACAGTTGTCTTGACAGCACTTCCTCTGGTGAGCTTGTTGGTGTGGCAGGCATGAATGCATGTGATGTCAGAGCACAAAATCTGTACATTTTGCTGATAGTTAAAGAGGATCAATTATAGCTAAACTGTTGATTACAATTAAAAGTTACTTAGCACAGCAGAGCTTTTGAGGCTACCTGTCATCTAACTGATGCAACTACATTGCACCAGATATTACCAAAAAGCCATGGCACAGCCAGTAAAGACAGTTATTCATATTGACCAAATGTACTGTGTGCCTGGAAGGTCTATATTTGATAATGTGTATTTAATTTGAGATGTTTTGGATGTCTCTAGACTTTTGGGGTTAAAGACTGGTCTCATTTTTTTAGACTAGGAAAAGGCTTTTGACCGATTTGAACATGAATATTTATGGAGGGTTCTCAAGAACTTTGGGTTCAATGCTGGTTTCATAGCTAAGATCAAGGTTTATACCAGGATATTGATAGTGTACTTAAGGTTAATGGTGGTTTATGTGCTCCTTTTAAAGTTCACAGGGGTATCAGACAAGGCTGTGCATTGTCAGGCATGTTGTACTCCCTTGCTTTAGAACCTCTATTGTGGAGAGTGAGATTCTCTCTCTGGTTTTTACATGCCTGATTTTGACACCTGCCTTTGTCTCTCTACTGATGCAGATGACTTTGTTACATTGGTAGTTTCTCAGCCAGATGTGGACATTTTAGTCAAAGTTTTAAATGATTTTACGGTTTTATCATCTGCCAAAGTTAATTGTAAAAAGTGTGAAGCTATATTAATTGGGGACTGGGCAAGTGGGTGACCTTCACTGCCAGATGGATTACTATGGAGAACCAGTGGTTTTAAATATTTGGGTGTTTATCTGGGAAACAATTATTTTATTATGAAAAATTGGGATGGGTTAATTGATAAAGTAAGGGGTTGTCTGAAGAGTTGGCAATGTTTAGTGCCACAGATGTCTTACAGAGGACAAGTTCTAGTTGTTAATAACCTTGCTACATCCTCCCTTTTGCATAAACTGGCATGTGTTGATCCCCCACCGAAGCTGCTTGCTACTCTTCAGGCACTACGAGTGGACTTTTTTTGGACTAGACTACACTGGATACCACAAAGTGTGCTTTATCAACTGAAGGAGGAGGGAGGGCAAGGCCTCATATATCTTGCCAGCAGGACTGCTACTTTCCATCTTCAGTTTGTCCAACGACTTCTCAATGGTCCCAAGGACCTGGTGTGGAGGGCAGTAGCATGCAGGATTGTACATGCTGCAGGAGGACTTGGACTTGACAGAACTTTGTTTTTAATTAGCACAAAAGCACTGGATGTCTCTGGTTTGCCCGGTTTTTATCGTGGTCTTTTTAAAATCTGGGACTTTTTTAAAATTACAAAACAGGTTCCCTCATCATTACAGTGGCTTCTGGAGGAACCACTTGTTCATGGGACTCATGTGGACATTACAGGTTCAGTCACCCCTGCACTGACAAGAGTCCTGATAGCAGCTGGAATTACTACCCTTTGGTCTGAGCTCACTAAAGAACTGACTGCTAGGCTGAAGCTGAGGTCTGTACATGTGGTGGCTCATTTTTTTGGACTGCTTGAGGTCAGCTCTGACAACGGAGGAGTGGATCCAGGTGAAGGATTATAAATTATGGGTGGCTGAAACTGTGGAAGATTACCCTTTTCCATGGCTCATCATTTCCCCTGCCCTGGATGACTAGTGGCCCCCTGCTGAAGTGTGAAGGAGAGGCTAACATTAACTTAAATGTAGCCTCTGGTAAAGTTCTATATAAGGCTTGTGTGAAAGCTTTTAATAAAACAACACTGGATCATAGAGTGGACAACCCTTGGTGATCTGTTTTTAATATTGGTGATGGTATAAAACCTGAATGGAGAGCACTATATAACCAGGAGAGCACCACTAACCAGGAGAGCTACTGACCTCCAGTGGAGAATTTTACATGGTATTGTATCAGTCAACTCCTTTATCTCCATTTTAAACTCTGAGTTTGAACCTGAGTGTCCATTTTGTTCACAAAGGGAAACAGTATTTCACACTTTTATCCATTGTTTTAGATCGTGTCCTTTGTTTGATTTTTTAACTTCTGTTTTTATGTCACTCAACTTAGTTTTTACTGTTCAGACTTTTATTCTCTGTTTTAAATATGTACAAAGGGAGAGGTCAAAATGGCAGCTGCTCAACTTTATCATAGGGCAGGCCAAAATGGCTGTGTACGTGAGCAGAGAAAACAAAGTGACCCACAATGCTGACTATGACATATTAAATATACTTTCCAGACTAGTAAAATTGATGATTTTAGTTGACTTTAAGTTTTAAAAAACCATGCAGGATTTGGATACATTTAAAGCTGTGTGGTGTTATGGTGAGGCAATATGATCAGTGGTGGACAAAGAACTCTGGCTTTTATGTGATGGTTTCCTACTGTTTTTTACTATTCTAGTACAGATCTCTAATATCTCTTGTAAAAGAGATCTGTGATCTCAATGTTTTACCTGGTTAAATAAAGGCTTAATAATATATTTTTTAATTGCCCTTTTTTATTTATTTAATTAATTTTATTTTCTATTTTAGGGGCATATATGATTTAGTACCATTGTGTGTCAAGGCATGACTTGTTTCTAATAAATGATTGTCAAAAGTCAAAAAGTCTCTCTCACACACAGACACACACACACACACACATATAGAGGCTCTCTCTCTCTCTCTCTCACACACAAACACAGTTTCAGCATCTTCACACAGCATGTGTTTGTGGGAGGAAAGTGGAGCTATTGTCCCTCTGTGCTGCCCTAATAATGACTCAAATAATATTTTGATGTTTTAGCAGTACTAGGGCCGGACTAAGGAGCTATACAGAGTCTTTTCTCAATAGCTCTGATTCTTACATCCAACCCAGAACCAATCAACCAACATCCTCCCACCCGTGCACCCCCCACACACTGGATGACACACTAAACACACGTGTGCGAGCTCCAGGCACCATCAGTTTGTGGCATCAACTGCTCAGCGGCTTCCCGGCTTGTCCTCTTTCCTCTAGCCATGCCCAGTGCCACTTGTGATGAACTCCATTTTCTATTCTTCTTCTTGCATTTGAATTGTCTGCCAAACAGAACACATATGCTGCTTTTTTATGATTTCTAATTTTTGTTCTTGTGAACAGATGCTGGACCATTTATAAAGGAATTTCAAATAACTTTTAAAGGACTTTAAGCAAGATACATTTGGAATATTGACCCTTTACTATTGGCCTTTATGGTAATAACACAGAAACTGGAAGTGTGTTCCACTGTCTGTGTGTTCAGTTTCCACCCTTGTACTGCCTCGTCACGCCCACCTCATTAGCATCTTCACCTGTTTCAGCCTTTGTGTGAGATTATCTATGTGGGTACGTTCACCTATATATACCCTTCTGTTTGTGAGTTGGTTTGTGAGTCGTTTTGTTCATGTTGTCTTGATTAGTCTGGAGTCTGCTCTCCCGTCATTGGCATATTATTAAAATTCCACATAAAGAGTTTTACAACTCTACGAGATTTTATCCTAGAAACAAAACTAAACATACCCTGGAAACATTAAAGGGTCCACTTTCCAAATATCTATAGCTTGCATCAAAATAGGTTTTTAGATTCTTGTGAGAAAAACATTTATCAGGAGAGACATGTCTGTCTGCACTTTTTCTCTCACCAAAAAGCTGTCATTCATATGCTAATGACATGGTAATTCTGGACATTCCATTGGTAGGTTCTAGCCTGTGTTAACCTGAACAAAAGACTCACCTCACACCTCATAAATATTCAGTCTGGGAGCCCCTATTATTTGTGATGTGTGCTAGGGCCACATTTTTTTCATGCAAAATTGGGCTTTTTAAAAAAAAATTAAAAATTATATATATATATATATATATACACTGAAACAAATGCTAGAACTAAGACTTAAACTAAAACATAAGTGTTACACTGTGCCTTCTGTCTAGAGGGGTGGAGGACAGAGTGACAAATATGGTGGAACCAGTATAGTGTGGTGAAAGTGTGAAAATACACAGAGTAAGGCTTTGGAGACAAAGCTGAATATGGATGTCATATTTTTACTGAGGAGATTGTAAGTTGTTATAGGTACAACAGGACAGTGCCCAAAGAAAAGAACAAAATAAAAGCCTCTGACCTGCCTAGCCAAAGTCTTACCTGTCCCACAATCCTATTCTAAAACGCACCTGCCCCTCTCAACAGTACATAAAAACACAACATACAATTAATAAGTGTAAAGTAGTCCATCTAAAACAATCACTCCAGGAGGAAGTACACATATCACCAGTCTTTAGCTTAAAAGAGTCTGTAAAGCTGGGATAACTCTTGAGGTGATAAAAAGTGCTAGTCCCCTGAAAAAGAGTAGGTCTGTGCTGTGCTGGCTGTGAAAGTCTGCTCTCCTCTTGCAGTGTGAGCCACCTGCTCTTTATAACAGTAAGCACCGCCTCCTAATGATCCTTAATTGGCCAATTGCAGCAAAGTCCAAGTCCAAACGGGCCAGCATGTCAGTGCATGGGGCATGTAACATAAGGACACACTAAACAATAAGAGACTTCAAACCTAGACTTGGAACTGGAGACACAAGGCTCTATTTTAGGACCTCTATTATTCATACTATATATGCTGCCACTGGGCAGAGTTATTAGCAGACATGGCATTGCCTTCAATAGTTACGCTGATCACACACAGCTATACATATCAGCTAAACCAAATGATAAATCAAAACTAAAGAAAATGGAGGACTGTGTATAAGATGTGAAGCACTGGATGATGCACAACTTCCTCTTACTAAACAGCGACAAATCAGAGGTCCTCCTCCTAGGTCCAAAATCAGCTTTAAATAAGGTATCTGACTTAATATTAAATTTGGCTGACTCCCCTACTCATCTAAGCTCATCAGCTAAAAATTTGGAGGTCATAATTGACTCAGAATTATCATTTGATCAGCATATAAGTCACATTACAAAAATAGCTTTTCTACACCTTCATAACATCTCTAGGTTAAGAAATACCCTTTCTCTACCTGACGCAGAAAAATTAGTACATGCTTTTATTACTTCAATATTAGATTATTGCAATGCACTACTGTCAGGATGCTCCAGCAAAAACTTAAATAAACTCCAGTTAATTCAAAATGCTGCAGCCAGAGTCCTCACAAAAACCAGGAAATTTGATCATATCAGTCCTTATCAGCCCTACATTGGCTTCCAGTTAAATATCGTATTGATTACAAAATCATTTTATTAACACATAAAACCCTGCATGGTCTCGCCCCTGAATACCTGCAAGAGCTTATCACACGCTATGACCCACCAAGACTACTCAGATCCCAGGGTGCCGGTCTCTTACTAGTTCCTAGAATTTATAAGGCTTCAGCTGGGGGAAAAGCCTTCTCCTATATAGCCCCACGACTGTGGAATTCTCTTCCAGCTAGTGTTCGGGATACAGACACAGTCTCTACTTTTAAATCGAGACTGAAAACCCACCTGTTCAGTTTAGCTTTTTGTAATTAACCTCTCCTTTCCAGTTACTGTCGTTACAGGACTTCATGAACACGGGGAGTTGTGGAAATCTCAGGAAGACAGGAAGACCTGTCTGTTCTGATGATGCTCTAATATCTATGTTCCCTCTATTTTCCTTCCTTCCAGTCAGATCAGATGCCACCTGAATGCAAATATTCACATATGTTTTCTACTGCACTCAGCCTAATTGTCTCTGTTTGCTGTTTGTTTTCTTCTCTCTTTTCTGAGGAAATGGCCACTGAAGGTAATCGATGGCTGAATTCTCCTGCAGTCCGCAACTGACCACCTGGTCTTCTACACCTACTGTGGTCAATTCCTTCTGCTCCGGAGTGGGTTTTCATGCGGTTGACACCAGACCTGCTGCTCACTTACATCTACTACTAGCAATGATCGGACTGAAGCTCTAATGCTACTGCATTTTAATTGTGATACCCAATATGGATGCAATGATCACTATTATTAAAATCATTATTGTTTTATACTTTAGCAGAATGTCAGACTTAACGTATGATGTAAATCTCTATCAGTAGTTTGATCAGAGGAGGACGGATCCCCTTTGTGAGTCTGGTTCCTCCCAAGGTTTCTGAATCAAATTGTCTGATACTGATTATGTAAAGCTGCTTTGTGACAACGTCCGTTGTAAAAAGCGCTATATAAATAAATTTTGATTGATTGATTGAGACAGAGAGCACAATGATCCAATGTGGCAACAATGGCAAAGACAAAGCATAGACAAAATGACCAGCAAGCTAGGGAGACACAAACTGGGCTTATAAAGACAAAGACTAATGATATGGGATACAGAACACCTGGGCATACTTAACATATAAGGGCATGTAATAATTAACAAGACCACAAGAGGGAGACAAAACACAGAAAAATGACTGATATATATATATATATACAGCTTTGAGTAAATGTTCAAAGCTGATTGATGTTTGGACTATGTTAAAATGTACAATGACCACAAAACTATTTTAGTACTATTTTAGGGCTACGAGTCTGTGGCCTGTGACTGTAAATATATTTCTCCTTCTGGCCCCCAACAAGAAAAGTTTGGACACCCCTGTCATAGAGCTTCATAGTGTCATTTACATCAGATTCCATTAGAGTGACCTCTGGTCTGTCTAATATAAATAAATAAAGTTTGGCTTTGCACTGGGGTGTATAGTTGACACATACTTGTGGTTAGTCACTCAGTACAGTTGTCCTGACAACACTTCCTCTGGTGAGCTTGTTGCTGTGGCAAGTGTGAATATTTTACATTTACATTTGAGGCATTTAGCAGATGCTTTTATCCAAAGGGTTAGGTGCCTTGCTCAAGGGCACTTCAGTCGTGACCTGCCCGGGGATCGAACCTTCAGGTCACCAGACCACATCCTTAACCACTAGGCCACGGCTGCCCCTGGCTGAATGCATGTGGTGTCAGAGGGCAAACTCTGCACTTTCCCAAAACTTAAAGAGAATAAACTTTCACTGCTGATTATAATGAATTAGTCATGAGCTCAGTTAAGAAAGGCATTGTTCAGTATTTATTTAGTGAATTATTTAGGATTGGTAACAAGGAGGGGGAAGGAGGAATAAATACACATGCAAATGAATACATTAATAAATAAATACACAGATAATTGAATAGACAAATAAAATAATTAATAAATTCATTTTGTCATGAAAAAGGACCAACTTAAATTTTTACATCACTGATGAATTGTGATTTTATTATTATTATTATTATTATTATTATTATTATTATTAGATTATTTTATTAATAGATTAAGCTAAGCATAAAAAACAATGAGAGCCATAAGGCCTGGACCTTTTTAGTGAAACAAGCTATAAGAGCTGGATGCCCATCACTAGTCATGACCAATGAAGAGCGCCATCTGCGATGCTAAGGTTTACCTGCCTAAAACTGGCACGAGATTTTAAAAATGGCATTTACTGCAGGTAACATCAGCCTGTCGGACAATGTTTGTAAGAGAATGTGAGATCTTTTCTTTAATAGATGCAACATCCAAGCCACACCCCTAAACCCCCCAGGCCAGGGGTGTTGTTTATTTTAAGGTCTGAAAGTTGGCACCCGCTCAGACTGCTACCTCCGCGACCCGGCCCCGGATAAAGCGGTTGATAATGGATGGATGGATGGAAGTTGGCACCCCTAGAGTAGAGAGCATGTGGGTCTTTGGTATGACCTCAGTGGCCTGATGTGAGTGATGTAGTGGGCTGCTGGTAGACTACTACTGACCAATTCACATCAATTATCATCTGCTGGGTCAATGTGAAGGTGACAAAGCAGGTCCTAGTTGAGGTGGGAGGCCTTAGACAGGTCATGATTCTGGTTTTCTCTCTGTAGATGTGGAGGTGGTTGAGAGGAATTCTGCTGCACTGGGACAACATTGTAGAAAAGGATGCTGTCGCCATCCGCAGTTAATCTTGGGAAGTCAGACTAGTCTTGAGAAAAAGACTGTTTTTGGACTATAATGTGTCTTTTTAATGCTCCATCTAATGAGAGTGAGCATGTCCAGGAGTGAATTGCTCACACTGCAGTCAGGGCCAGGGCCTTCCATTAGCAATGCAAGTACAAAAAGTGCATTAACACTGGGACTGCTGAGCCTTAAAGGGATGATATGTGGTGTCAGCATGTTATTAAAGGGCTTGAGTCAATTGGGGACACACAACAGACCCCTGGTTTTGACCAGTTATGAGTATTGAAAATCATTATTATTATTATTATTATTATTATTATTATTATTATTATTATTATTATTCAGGGGGCCTAAATGTCATTGGTTAATTAAATTCCAGGTTAGAGTGTTTTAAATGACTGGAGGTCTTGGAGATGTTCCTGGATGTTATACGTCTTCTAATAATATAAATAAAGTTTTGTTTAACACTGGGGTGTGTAGTTGACTCATACTTGTGTTTGGACACTCAGTACAGTTGTCTTGACAACACTTCCTCTGGTGAGCTCCTTGGTGTGGCAGGCATGAATGCTTGTGTTGTCAGAGGGCAAAGTCTCTACATTTGGCTGATAATGAAAGAGAATCAATTATAATTAAGATTAAGATGAACCAATTTGTCAATGTGATTTTCACACAACGGAATTTGACCTCTGCATGTAACCCATTTGTGTAGTGAAACACACACACACACACACACACACACACACATATACACACACACTAGTGAACACACTAGGCTGTGAGAATTTGTGTCCGAAGTGGTGGGCAGCCCTTATCCACCGGCTGTAACGATTGGGGCCCACAGCTAAGTGGGTTAGACAGATAAACAGAAGGTGAGCGCAGGTAAAGGTAATAGCGCTTTATTTTAAAGAAAAGGAATAAACCCAGGAGATAGTAAACAACAATAAAGGCTGAACTAAGAAACATGACTAGGACTCAAAACATGAAATATTCTCCAACAAATGACAAAAACCAGAATAAGATAAACTAAGACCAACTCAGACATGAACTATAAATAAACCACAACATTAAACTCTGACATAAACTACAATAAACACAGCAAAGAACAACATAAACTCAGAAATTAACAATAGAAACACACAGTCCAAAAGAGCAGGGAAAACCAGACCGAAGACAAATAAAGGCTGTGTGTGTGTGTGTGTGTGTGTGTGTGTGTGTGTGTGAGAGAGAGAGAGAGGAATAATAACAAAAACAACGCCAAGCAAAGACTAAATGGAAAGTGCTGCTTATAAAGTGAAACACTGATTACGAAATGCAGGACAGTTGAGCGTAATACAGGAAGTGAAGTGTAAAGAGAGGTGCATGGTGGGAAATGTATTGCGTGAGCGAGAAGGCGACTAGCGACATGAATGGGACTGAACCAGGAAGTGTAACAAAAATGCAGGCGAGTGAGAAAAAGGCACAGAGAACCAAAAAAAGGAAAAAGACAACAGAACCAGGATAAACGCAACACCGGCGCCTGGGGAGCAGTTAGGGGGTTAGGTGCCTTGCTCAAGGGTACTTCAGTCATGTCCTGTCTGGGGATCAAACGGGCGAATTTCTGGTCACAAGACCAGATCCTTACCACTAGGCCATGGCCGCCCCCATGTTGATTAAAAGGTTGATTACAATTAATAGTTACTTAGTCCAGTAGAGCAGTTGAGGCTACCTGTCATCTTACTGATGCAACTACATTGTGCCAGTAGAGCACCACTTTTGCTTTAAACAGCAGAATGGAGGCGTGGTTCTGGACAGGTGAGTGCCACACGGCAGGTGACAACAGGTGAACACCTCACAGCAATAAGACAGTGACAGTTTACAGTCTTACTGCTGATATTCTGGTGTTTACTTTCCTGATACCGCACCAGACAGCGCTAACCAATCAGAGGAGACAACATGTTCACATGGTTTATTGGGCTGCCTTTAGGTTTGTGCCTGTGTGAAACCCTTAGTGACAAGATGCACTTTTAACCATTACAAATTTTTTTAATGTAAGGACAGTCTGTCTATTGGCAGTGGTCTTTTAATGAAGTGGTAGCTCATTGCGCAACTGATGCATTAAAAAGCAGAACATCAGTGCTAAATGTGTGAGAACGTTCAACATGTAAGAAGCCACAAAGACAGTTTATAACCTCAAAACTGCTTCCTGTTTCTGCATTTGCTGTTCAGACAGTAACGAGATTCCCATCAGAGAGGTGAGTTATGCTTTATTTTTATGATAATCTAGCACATTTCTTATGTGTACATTAGTACAGATGATGCCTGAGCTCATATCTAGAGAATATCTAAAAGGTAAGAGTTCCTGTTTTCAGTAGGATGTCCTTCCTGTCACTGGGTGGTTCCCAGTTAGAGAATATAATTGTATCAGATTGTGCCAGCTAAGGGAGTGGCATATGGGGTAAGCTGCTCGTTAGCCTGCTGGGGGGTGCTGGGGGTGGAAATCTACATTGCAGTGGTTAGTTAAACTGTGACGGAGAACTTGAACTGGTAGAAGACAACAATTTGTTAGGAAACAACTAGCAAGTGGCCTACATGAACATGAACTCAAATGATATGAGAACTGAAGATCACTTAGCTCTGACGTGGATTCCAGGCAGGGTTTTTTAGAGCAGAGGGGAAACTCAGGACAGCAGGACAGGCTGCGGTTGAACACAGCTGAGGCTATAGGTCACTAGTGGCATATGGCTGACATTAGGCATATGGCTGATATTAGGCATATGGCAGATTTGAAAAAGAGCTTTATTAGCTCTTAACAACACTAACATAAAGAAAAAACACTGGCCTTAAAGACTATTTGAACATATTTAAATATTCCAAATGTGCAAAATCAAAATGTTGCATTTCCATGACAGTCAGCACAGAATGTTATTTTGTTATAATTTTGTTATAATTTTGTTGGGGTTCTTCTAATATCAAGTAATGTACTTTGTACACCACCGTTCTTCCAATCAAAATGCTGACTGAACAGAAGGAATATTTTCACTGCTCCATGACTGTTGCCATCAGTAGACATTCCACAGTAAGGAATATCAAAGAGCTTCTAGACCAGGGGTCGGCAACCTTTAACACTCAACGAGCCATTTGGACCCAGTTTCCAAGAAAAAGAAAACACTGGGATCCGCAAATACATTTTGCCATCTATAGTGAAGATAACACTGCATATACTGTTTTTTAGTTCTTGAACATAAATGTTATTATGATTATTAATTATTAATAAATATTGCCAAATTATAATTTATATTTTATTAACAATTACTAGTTACTATTAAAAATATATAATAATAACTATTAAACACTATTATGAATAATACAATTATAAAAAGTACATTAATCATTAATAAAATATGAATACATTATTACATATTATTAAATAAATTATTAAATAATAATAAACTGTTAAAAAATGTAGCATAAAATCATCACCCAATTCTGTGTTTTACCTTTTCAGTCTTCAACCTCACTCTAGCTCATTGTCACAAACATTACACTTATGTTTGGAATGTATGGTCACACATAATTAGACCTAATTTTTGAATAAAAATCAGTAGAAATTCTTAAATATTTTGATAATAGTTATACTTAGAGATATGTAAATGGAACTAGTAGATGCAGGTACACAGACACAAACTCAAATGTTAATGTTACTTCATTTTAATATGAAACCTCTGACATCAAAACACATCTAGCTGATGTAACACAGGCAGAACTAATGCTCAACATCTTAAAAACTTAGAGGTGAAAGACCAGACGCTACTTGAGGGAGTGACAGTGGCTACAGCCAATCACACATTAGCAAAAAACGGCAGAGCCAAATGGTGAGCTTGTGGGAGGCCTAAAGGAAAACAGCTTTCAAATTGAGTGGCTTGGATTTCAGCTGGGTCCTAATGCTCACCCGTCTCCATTTAATATAGCTTAACACCTTACTCAAACGAACCGAATGGAACAGGGGAAGGGCGAGACTAGTTCATGAACGAAATGCTTCTTGAGTTTGCAAAATTCTGCCCGGACGTTGTTTTTAAGTCTCAAAAAGAGGACATGTCCGGGTAAAAGAGGACATCTGGTCACCCTAATTTTGATTATAGTTGAGAACAATAAGGGCTGTGGTCATGCTTGAGTGGCCCTGAGAAAGTGGGAGAAAACTCAGCATAACATGTCTGTGGTGATACTTAGCTTCAGCTATATGTTGGATGAGCTTGGGTAACAGTGGCTCATAATGCTCCACAAACAATCTGTGAATAGAAAACACTAAGACAAGTAGTCTAAGGCTGGCATTGTACTGCAGTTTATGTGGCTTCACAGCAGCACAAAGCTCACAATGCTCCACAGACGATCTGTGAATAGTGAGAGCTTTAAAGTCCATAGTGATGAATATCAGATTGAGCTCAGATGTGCTTGGTCGCCAAGTGTGGTATTGTTGCCCTTTTCAGGTTGAACTTAGGAAGTGAAGCACTTGTGGGCAGGAATGTGTTCTGTGAGGTATTGGAGGTGGGTGTGTCCATGGCCTGTGTGTTCTGTGTGCTGTTAACAGTAAAGCTTGGTGATTTTTTTCAGTACATTTGTACATACCATAATAATAGTGATGAGCAGGATAACTGCGGCCACTGTACTCATTAACATTTATGTCTCTAGTACAGAATCAGAGTAACAAACAGTGAACATGGAGTGAAAATGTACTTTTATTACTAAAATAAACAAACATGACTGTCTGTTGTGTTTACAGTGAGCTGTGATGATGTCACTCCAGATTTCTCCTCCAGTCTCTCTGATGTTTCTCCTCCTAATTTATGGTGAGTCAGAGCTGATACATGATGAGACGTTTCTGTACACAGTTATAAGAACGTCATGTCTGACTGTGATGCACTATTTGTATGCAGGGTTAACAGTTGTGCTGGGGGTTCATTTCTGCTTTTCTATAGTTTCCTCCTCCACCTGACTGCACTTCCTGTGGAGCTTCTCACTTTGTGCTTTTAGCTCCAAATGAGTTTTAGCTGATGATTGTAAACTCAGTGGAAACAGTCTTAGAAATGAACTGAAGTGGGTGGCTGTCAGCATCAACAGAGCCACGCCCATCTTCCTTTCAGTTTGTGCTGGTGTTCTTCTCTCACATGTCTAGTTTACGTCACTGTCCACACACCCCTTGTGATGTCACAACATTGTCCTAGTCTGTTTCTTAATTAGTGTTTTGATTACTGCCCTTATATATTCCCCTCTCATTTACATTGTGTTTGAGTTATTATGAGTTTATTAGTCAACGTCTAGTTTACCGTGTTTTTGTTAATAAATCATTGAAACAATGGAACTACTCCAGCTTCCTGTCTTCTCCACCACAGCACATCATTACAGATATGACTCACCTAACCAAACAGCATACTCCTTGTGGCATTGTTCAGCCACCAATGATCCCTCAGGCTGTCTGTGAGCCATGGTGGGTGGATCATTTTTGGTGAGGCTTCCAGGGAGAAAGATTTTGGGTGCCCACAGGCCTGATACCTATGGTCATCGCTGGGGTAGGTGGGAGCTGGATCGGGTGTTGTCCATTTGTGTGGGAGCTATCTCTCTCAAAGCAACATCCAAGGAAGAGTTTGAGGACTCAGCAGAGGGGTTGAGTTGGACCCTGATCTGTACCTCGAGTGCCTTAAGCTCTTTTGGTCCAACGATCCAGCTCAACTACTCCAGCATGGGAAGAGTATGACCATGCCGAGTATGACTGTCCACTGGCAAGTGGCGCCAGTGGGGCGCTCAGACCACAATGCAGTAGACGGAGCAAAGCAGAGCAGCGGGGGCTAGATGCTGTAACCACAACTTGCTGCTATGCAGCCGATATGGCTGCTAAGACCGGCGGGACTGCACAGTGTTGTCATGATGGAGTAGAGCCCATTCCTGTCATTGCAGTGACCATGCCCTACACTTTTGGGACCCCCTAGGAGGTCATGGCCTCCACCTGTGGACTCTCGGAGGTCACCCCCTCCACTCCAATCAAGCCTCTCACCCACAAAGCAGCCAGGAGAGCTGCTCTACCCTCTCAAGCAGTCACAGCTGCTCCACTCAGTAACAAGACAGCCCAGAAAGCTGCTCCATGCTCTGGGATGGTCACAGATGTTCTCCCTCCAATGATTCCAGCTGCTAGTGCCATCCCCTCTGTTTCTCTGGCAGCTAGGGCCATCCCCCCGGCCATTCCTGCTACAGGGCTGGCTCTTCAAGTCCCCCACGCTCAGGTGTCCACTGGCTCAGGTGTCTGTTAGCTGATGTATTAGAGCTATTATTTCAGGCATCTGGCAGTCAATCTCTTAAAGCTGGGGAGCATGATGGCAACCCAGTGACAAAGTATAGGCAACAGATGGAAAAGAGGCCAAGCCTGATTTCACATGCATTGGAAGAGGGCTGTGCTAGTCTTTACCCTTCTAGAGTCAGAGACATTACAAGTGGTGGGTTGAAATTGGGTCAAATAAAAAAAAAGATATGAGCTGAAGTGTAGACTTTTTACTGACTGAGACTCAGATAGTTGTCATTTACACATTTCTGTGTTTTCTGTTGTAGGAGCTGCTGCACAGACTGAGTGGGGTGTGGATTACAGCCCTAAATCTGTCTGTGCTCTAAAGGGGTCTACAGTGGACATCAGCTGTACTTACAGATATCCTCCTGATCTCTCAGTGCAGAGAGCTTACTGGACTAAAAATGAGTCTGTAGGTTCAGGTGTAGAACATCCTGATCTGTTAGATGATGTAAAGTACAGAGGCAGGGTTCAGTATCTCAGAGATAAACAACATGACTGTCGGCTCAGACTGAGAGATGTGACAGAAGAAGACCAAAGTAAATACTACTTCAGATTCATTACAAACACAGAAGGAGGAAAGTGGATCGGCAGAGATGGAGTCAGTCTGTCAGTCACAGGTAAGATCATCAGCAGAGACTCTGTTCTTCATTCACTGCTGTACAGGAACCTTCCAGCACTTCTGTAATACAGTTACATCAGTTCTTCATAGCACAGCTGAGGAGAACACGGCTTAGCACTGCAGGACCAGTATTATTAGTAGCTGCTGGTCGAGTTTATTCACATTTATTCTTTTATTTGATGTTCAGAAATGTTCAACATGTGACTCTGCAGTGTAAGTTAGTTTTGTCTTGTTTGTAGATCTGCAGCTGGAGGCTCCTGAGACAGTGATGGAGGGAGTTACAGTCACTCTCTCATGTAAAACCACCTGCAGTCTGTCTGACCCTCCAACATTCATCTGGTACAGAAATAATCAACCTTTATCCTCCAGTCCTGACCAGCTCAGCCTGCAGGAGGTCAGCAGAGAGCATGCAGGCAGGTATCAGTGTGGTGTATCGGGTCAGAACCATCGCTCTCCTGAGGTCTCTCTTAATGTTGTGTGGGGTGTGGATTACAGCCCTAAATCTGTCTGTGCTCTAAAGGGGTCTACAGTGGACATCAGCTGTACTTACAAATATCCTCCTGATCACTCAGTGCAGACAGATTTCTGGTATAAATATGAGTCTCCAGGTCCAGATGGAGAACCTCCTGATCTGTTAGATGATGTAAAGTACAGAGACAGGGTTCAGTATCTCGGAGATAAACAACATGACTGTCGGCTCAGACTGAGAGATGTGACAGAAGAAGACCAAAGTAAATACTACTTCAGATTCATTACAAAGAGTGGAGGAAAATGGACCGGTGCAGATGGAGTCACTCTATCAGTCACAGGTAAGATCATCAGCAGAGACTCTGTTCTTCATTCACTGTTTGTGTGTAAATGTAATTATGTAACATGTTTATATTCATCTGTTATATACAAACACCATTAACATAACACTTAGGACATTTTCTATAAATCTAAAAATAAATAAACTGAGTCATGTGTGTGACTCTGCAGTGTAAGTTAGTTTAGTCTTGTTTGTAGATCTGCAGGTGGAGGCTCCTGAGACAGTGATGGAGGGAGTTACAGTCACTCTCACATGTAAAACCACCTGCAGTCTGTCTGACCCTCCAACATTCATCTGGTACAGAAATAATCAACCTTTATCCTCCAGTCCTGACCAGCTCAGCCTGCAGGAGGTCAGCAGAGAGCATGCAGGCATGTATCAGTGTGGTGTATCGGGTCAGAACCATCGCTCTCCTGAGGTCTCTCTTAATGTCAGCTGTAAGTAC